>VXAY01005274.1:78533-88712 GCA_013399855.1 Oxyruncus cristatus | reverse complement strand
ACCGCCGAGAAGTTGGACCTCAAGAAGAACGTGGTGCGCGTCTGGTTCTGCAACCAGCGCCAGAAGCAGAAGCGCATGAAGTATTCGGCGGTGCACTGACGGCGCGGCCCTACGGACCCCGGGACGGGACGGACGGACTGCCCCGAGCGCCCCCCGCCCCGCCGAGCCAGCCCGGCCCCTGGAGCGGGGCCCGGCAGGGAGCGGAGCCGGGGAGGGACGCGGCGGGGTTTCCGCGGGTCCCCCCGAGCTCCGTTGGCGGCGGGCAGGGCCGCGGGGAGCGCCCCGGGCACAGGGGCCCCCTCTGCGCCCCGCTCCCCCAATAAAGCTTTATTTTTCAACCCGCCGGGACGTGTCGTTCCTCGCCGCCCCGCGCCGCAGCGCCGACGGGGATCCCCGAAATACCCGCGATCGCCACGAACGCCCCTCGGCGGAGCGACCCCCGGCACACGGGACCGGGTCCCGCGCTGCCGCCGGCCCCACCCGGCCCCGGCGAAAGGGAAACATCCCCCCACCAAACCTGGTGGCGGGTTTGTTTCTGTAGCTATTCAGGAGGGGGGGGAAAGGGCTTTTATTTACGATTCCCAGAAGCACCTTAACGATTAAAGATTAATGCTCGAAGCGCGAGCCTCCTCTGAATATTCCACTTTAGCATTTCAATGAGTGACAAACATCGAACCTGAGAACCGGGTCTCATCCTCCTCCCCCGTCAGGGAAGGATCTCACGAACCCAGCTTTTTCTCGCGGGTCCCCGGGAACGCTCCCTCACGCGCCGTTTTTCCAATCAGCCCCAGTGATTTTTCTCCAGTCAAATGTCCTTTAATAATAAATGCCCTTATGCCACTGCATTATATTGTGAGCTCAGAAAATTAAGAATAAGGGCGATGCAGTATTAATCGCCTTCCGCAGTATAAAAAAGGCAGCTCCGACGGCATCTTTCCCCGTAGCTGCTCTCCATCGCACGGCCCCGGAGCCGCCGGGCTTTTTTACAGGTAAGAGGTTGAAGAGGCTGGGCCGGGGAGCGGCGGGAGCGGAACGCGGGGCCGGGGGCATTTGCTGACACAGGAATGGGGATCCACCCCGGATCCCTGGTGGTGCCATTGCCGCAAGGCTCACGCCTTTTGTGTTCCAGCATCCAGTAGAAATAACCCAAAGCTCCTAACGCTGCCTTCGGACGGCATTAGTGTCCTGCCCGATTTGGGCTAACCCAGCCTGCGCCCCGCCGAGCCCCCGCTCCTGTCCGGTAGTGCAGGACACCCTCACAGCTCCGGAGCCCTCACCTCTGTCCCTGTTCGCCTTCGGAAGCGAGATCGGACCGGGCTGGTTCCTACAATGGCAAAAGGGGCCTCACGGTTTTATTTGCGGCTGTTCTGGTGTTACCTACATCTGTCGTTTTGTGACAGTTCTGCGTTTGTCCCTTTTGCTCAGCTCCGGAGAGTGGCCCAAAGATGTAAAAAAAATGCTGAACGAACTTTCCCAAACCTGCAGTTACTGTCCCAGAAAACAGCTCCTGTGGGCTCCTCCTCCCCTCCAGCATGTTCACCAGGGAGACCTGAAGCCCCTGGACCTTTCTGCTCACCCTCCCTCGCTCCTTGATCCTTTTCTCCCAGCAGCGATGCAGGGGCTCTTCCCAGATTTCAGTCTGAAAATGCCGGGTTTATTTTCACTCTGCACGTGCAGGTTTGTGCCTTGCTCTGCCCAGATGTCACATTCAGGACCTGACCCCTCCATTTGAGATTTACTTTGGAGACCAGGTACGTCCTGGTTGGTCCTCACTGGTGCCTTAGTCTGTTCCTGGGTTTGGCTCCCAAAGCTCTGGTGCCAGATAAACCCACCGTGATACAGGAAACTCTTCTGGTCTTCCTGGAGCTGGGGATTAACTTCCTTTGATTTCAGTGGGAATAGTTCAGAACTGGTATTTATTGCTGAGGAGGCACAAAGAAGCCCATGTTTTCCCCTTGCAATAATGAGCAGTGCCCTGGAGCCAGAAGGCATCTCAAGGGGTGATGGGAGGCAGGATGAAGCCAGTGCTTGGGATACCAAGTTTGTGATGTCCTGCCACCACAGCACAGACTCCCATTCCCTCCTGCCCCCTCAGTCTCTCCAGGTGCCTCAGGATCAGGACTCCCATTTGTCATCGATCAAGGTCTGTGGCTCCTTGTCCTGGGCAGTAGGTCTGTGGGTCCCACCCTGGGACAAGTAATTCTTCAAAACACATGCTCCACACAAACCCACTTCCCACAGGTAAAATGAAAAACACAGGTGAAATTTGCTGAGAAAGGGAATTCCCTCTCAGGGACAGCCCAGGTAAAGCGGAAAGGGAAACCTGCTGAACTAGGGAATGCCCAACATGTGTGTGAAAGGCTCAGCAGGCAAATCCCTTTCTGTGGTTTCTGAACCACTAAAAATTGATTTATTATTTTTTTTCTCCATTCCATGCTTGTTCCTTAATACCCTGCTCTCTGTCTCCCAGGGCCTGCACATAGGAGATGAAAGCAGAGGAAACCAAACAAACCACTGGCGCTGCTCACTCAATTGATTTTTACACAAAATTTGCCTTCGTGCATTAAGGATGGAAAAATGATCCCATTAATAATGAATAACAAAAACAAATGCAGAGAGGAAATCAATAGCAGCACATCTGATATCACGGGGGGATGGGGACCTGGGGGCAGCCCCCAGACGTACAAAAGCACGTGTGGGGGAGAGGGCTCAGGATGGGGCACACGGGGACACCCGGCACGGGTGGGTTTGGGGGTGCAGGAGCGAGGCAGCAGGTGCTGCAGTGCACACAGGAAGGGCTGATGGCCTGGCAGGAGCCTCTCTGTGTGTGTGTGTCTGTGTGTGTGTGTGTGTGTCCCCATCAGGGCAGGGTCCAGCCACCCAGGTCCCATGGGAGCAGCAGGACCCGCTGAGGGTCCCTGCTGGCGCTCACCCGCACTTGTGGTGGCACCAGGGGCTGGTCCAAGGAGCAGCCATTGGCAAGGGGAGCACAAGCTGGAGCTGGGGCCATGTCACTTCCCCAGAGAAAACTGGTGTTTCCAGCTGCAGAAATCCCAATGTCCAGTCTCGGTTTTTCTCCACACCTTCCACCCTCAAGGTTTGCCTTGAGTTTTTGAGGATGTCCGCCCTCCCCAGGAGACACATTCAGTTTGGGATGAAAAACGTTCCTTAGGAGACCAGCTTCTGCTGGAGCCCAGGCTTTGCTCCAGGCCCTGCGCTGGACCCTCTGGTCCCTATGGCTGGAGTGAAGACTGGCTGCTGCATTCAGAGATGTGGGACTCTGGGATGAGGTTGCTGGGCCAGAGGACTGGGAGCCCCAGCACTCCAGCACCCAGCCCAGCCCAACCCAGCCCAGTTCAGCAAGGAGCAGTGGTCAGAGCCACTCCAGGACAGTCAGGCACCTTCGAGCAGCACTCCAGGGTGAGAGAGGAACCCCGAGAAGGGACCCCAAGGAGCCCAGCACTCAGCATGGCTCAGAAATGGGGCTGCACCCTCCATCACCCACCAGGTCACTGTGACTAGCCCAAGGGTGCTGAGAGCACGTGGCCATGGGCTTTGGGTGGGCATCCACAGCCAGGAGCTCTGTGGAGACCCACCGAGGCAGGGAAAGCCCCACTTTGCACTGGCACAAAGCAGAGGGAACTCACTCTGGTCTTACAGCCTCAGGAGTTATTTTCAGAACAGTCTTTTAAAACCATTAAGCAAATTTGTCTTTAATGACACTCGCTGTGCTTTGCAGTTTGCCTGGAAAAGTTAGATACAAATGTATTCCATCAAGAATGTTTAGACTTTGTTTCTTTAAGCAAATTTAGAATGACTTATGCAGAAACATATCACAGTAGCTTCAGTAGAATGTTATACGGGGGAACAAAACAATGCTCAGAGGAAAAGGAAACACTTTGTTTTTAATTCCAAATAGAGTTAAGAATGTACAATAACTCTACACAAGTCTAGATCAGTTGCTGCCAAATAGTTCTGACACTTGGTAATTATCTTCAATCTGCCAGGTGGAATTAAGGCTCCCAAATGCTGAGTGCAAAGCAAAGAAGGTGTCAGAAGTGCTGGACCTGCACAGCCCCCCTCAGGCAGCTGAGTCTGTGGGTGCTCAGGGTCGGCTCAGTGCCTGACTGCACTGTCCATGGATTGGGAAGGGCAGTGCTGGAATCACCACAGGGGTGTGGCAGCCCCTGGGCAAGGGGGGCAACCCACAAGGGGTGGGGAGCAGCCCTGCCAGCTCCTGAGCACATCCAGCACGGTGCTGGTCCCAGGGCCAGCCCCCTGGCACCACCAGCTGGATCCCAGTGTGGGTCATTATTTTGAAGTGTTGGAGGAGTGTGATCTCTCCATTTAGTCACTGTCATAGCAGACGAGCCAGGAGGGAAACAGAGCTTTCATCCTCCAAGAGAGCTCAGCATTCAGAGCTCAGTGAGGGCAGTGAACAGCCCAGCTCCTGTTTCTAGTGGAGAGGTTTGTGCTTCCAGTGGAACCATCTTGGTGTGACTCCCCAGATCCTTGCCCTTGGAGGGGATGCTCCTACCAGGCAGGTGAGCAGAGCTGCTCTTCCCAGGAGTGAAAGGAGGAAGGAGCAGGTGGGGAGGTGAATCACACTGCCGGCATTTACTTGCTTTTGAACTTGCATGAGTGTGGAGCTAAAGCGGAGAGAGACAGAGGGCAGGTGGATGGGCAGGGAAATCTTTGGTTTTCCTCCTCCTGAGGCTGGTGTGTCTAACACACATCTGTGGACCAAGGCCCTCAGTCATCCCAGGAGAGCCCTGACACTGGATCCCAAGGCCTCTGGGATGTCACTGGGGGAAGGGACTGTGGCACAGGGGACAAATCATCCCCCGGGTGCACCCCCAGGCAGGGCCAAGGGGCAGTGCCTGGGCTGCCCGGGGGAGACACACCCTCCAGGCTCCGCTGAGAGCTGCAGCTCTGCACAGAGCACACCCAAACACTGCAGTCCACACCACAGAAACACGGGCAGGGGGTTAGAGGACAAACCCACCAAAAATCAGGACATTATTTGGGTAGAGGGATTACATTTTCAAGACACGTGTGTAATGCAAAGCTAAGGAAGGTTCAGCTGGGCACCCCATTTGCCAGAGCCTCAAGTATTGTTCAGGTGCTTGGGCAGGTCTCCCCGTTGCATGTGGTGTCTCCACAGCTCCCCACAGCCCTCCCCTGGCCCCTGCAGCCCCCCCTCGGCTCCCCTGCAGCTCCCTGCACCCGACGGGCTCTGCCAGCAGGAACAAAACATGCCAAGGATCTGAGTCAGAGATGTAGTTAAAGTTTGATATCTCAGTTGTCTCAGAATACTTTTGTTTTTCCCCAAATGTCAAAACAAATTAGTCTGCAGCCACTACCACATCCTGGCCTGAGTGCAGGTCTCTGCTAGGAAAACCAGCACAGCTCAGGGATCCTCCTTCAGGTACTGCAGTGAGAACATGTAACAGCCTCTGGAAAACATCTGAACCTCTGTTCTTTGCTTGGTTGGTTTTACACCCTGCGACTCCCCAGCCGACAGACACAGCTCCAAGGCACCCGCGAGCGAATGGGACACACAGGCCCCTTCCTGTGGAGCAGAGGAGTGAGCGTGTGGGTCTCCTTGGAGTGGGACAGGGCAGGAGTTTAGGGATGGGGATTCTGGGCAGGCAAGAAGGGTGGATCCCTGGATCCCTTTGCTGCAAGAGGAACCTCCAAGGCAGTTGCAGAAGGGATGGAGCTGGAGGGGTAGTTGGGGCCAGCTCTGAGAGGGTCACATGGGAGATGAGTTGGCCAAGTTCTGATGCTGCCAACAGGCTGAAATGCCTCACAACACAAAATAACTCTCATCTAAAGACAGAAAAAAAAATATTTAGGAAAATTTTTGATAATCCTTCTAATGCTGGACTTTTCAAAGAGAGATTTTCTGCTTTTTTCAGTTGTTTTTTAGTGGGGAGGCAGAGGAGGGACGGTGAAAGAACCTGAAATATTTTTGGACAGAGCAAGCGTCTTCCTTGTCAAAGACACTGGGGTGGGAGGAGTTGTTTCCTTCTTCCTTTAATGGGGAAATCTGAAATATTGTAAATTTGGGGTCAGCCCAGGCCAAAGCCGGGTGGAGAAGCGGAGTGGTGGCGACACGCGCAGCCCTGTCCCCTGCCAACGGGGCACGTGAGCCAGTCATGTAGTATTAGTGGCCCCGTGTTGCAGTCAGGTTGGATGCCACGTGCAGGCACGTTAACATGGAAAACACATTAGCCCCCGCCGAGGAAACCTGAGCAAATTGGCCATGAGATGCAGCGTCCTGGGATTTCACACCAGTGCCATTCCCGGGACAGGACGGCACGGCAGAGCTGGGGCCCGAGGAGTGGGTTGGCGCCAGTTCAACACAGTCCCGGGCAGCCAAAGGAGCACCGGATTAGAGGAGCCCTCTGGAACGGCACAGATCCATCACCTGCCGCAGCCTCCCCCCCTCACCGTCTCTGGCTCGAGCCCCCCGCACAGGGACCGCAGGGGGGTCGCTGCGGGTGCCACCGGGACCCTCCCGCACCCTGCGAGAGAGCACGTCTGCCCCGCGCCTGGGAGCCAGCTTCTGTCCCAGCACCTCATGAAATATTAACCCCGGAGCCGGAGCATTCCCGGTCTCTCAGGGGAAAGAGGCGCATTTGCAGCGCTCCGAGGACGATCTCCTTTCCCGGACACCCCATCACGCACACTTGCACCGGGCTGGCACGTGGCCCCGGGAGCGTCTCCCGCCGGGAGGGGACACGGAGCCCCGCCGGGAGGGGACACGGAGCCCCGCCGGGCTGTCCCCTCAGCTGACCCTGCCGCGATCCCCGACGGCCGCCCCGACCCCGCTCCCGGGGAACTTCTGGGGGTGCCCCCGCTCAGCCCCCTCTGTCAGACCGCGTGTGCGCCCCGTGCTCCGAGCCGAAGGAGAGGCCCGCGGCAGTGTGGGCTGGAGAAGGGACCCGGGGGGAGCACACGCCGTGGTCAGAGCCTCGCAGGAGCAGGGAAGCACACGGAGCGCTGCCACGGCCGCCGCGCCGTCCGGGAGCCTCCGTTGCGCCCCAGCACCGGGACCGAGGTGCTGCCCTGGGGACGCTCCGGGACCGAGCCCCTCCCGGGCATCCCCTCCCGGCCCCGACACAGCACGGCTGCGGCTGCGGGAACAGCGTGGAGGAAACGGGAGAGAGGCAGCACCTTGGCACATCAATAATTCATAAAATGCCAGCAGCAACGAAGGGAGAGAGGGACCGGGAGCAGAACAGAATATCACACAGCTTTTTAGTGGTCTTTTTCTATTAGTGTCAGCTCTATGGCTGGTTTCAGTGAGGAGAACTTTCCCTGGATGCCCCCAGAATTTCAGGATGGGCCTCCTGGCCAGGGCTGGCTCCCAGCTCTGTGGTGGCTGATGCAGTTACAGGGCTCTGATGATTTCAGAAGGACTCGCAGGGCTCTGTCCCTCCTGGCCAAGGAGCTGCAAGAGGTGACATGCTGCAGGCAGCCAGACTGGGCTCGGCTCTGCTGTCCCCTCTCCAGCCATCACCTCCAACGAGCCCCAGTTTGGGTGAACCCCTGCTCTGGCTGACTCAGGACACCTCCCAGACCTCCCATCTGTCTGCTGCCCTCGCCACAGCTGAACCTGCACCCCCATCCCCGTGTCAGGGGGAATGTGCAGATTCTGCAGGTACAGAGAAAACGGGATTTTTTCATGTCAAATACAGGGAAAATCTTGGGCCAGCCTGGGGAGCTCTGTGCCCAGGTTCTGCGGGCACCACACCATGCCATGCCATGCCAACAGATGGGGACATGCCCTGTAAAATTCCAACAATGCCCAGACCCACCTGCTCCCTACAACGCCTGGATGATGCCTTGGAACAGGTTGGCCCAGCCCCACCACTGAGCAGGGGCACAGCACCCATGGCCCCCATGGCCCCCAGAGCACCCATGGCAGGAGGGGGCAGGGGCTTCACCCCCAGTCTGAGCAGTGAACTGCGAGGCTGAGGAGGAAAGGGGGGGACTGGGAAAGCAGAGGCACTGCTGTGCCAGCGGGAGCCTCCCCCCCGCTGCCGCCCTCCGACACGGGACCTGGGGGTCTCCCCGGCAGATGCTGGCACCGCAGCAGCCCAGAGGCCCTGCAGGCAGCCCAGGGCAAAATTTTTAATTTGGCATCACACTTCAACCTGAAATCTGGGAAAAAAAAATTTAAAAGAGGATGACAAGATGTCAGTGTCTCCGAGGGGGCACAGCCCCACGGCTGCCGCAGCTCCGCGGCAGGGGCTGGTCCCGGCAGCTCCAGGGCTGCCACACTGCACCAGAGGGAACCTGGTGGCACAGCTCATGGCAGAGAGCTGCAACGAGGATGGAAAAGGCCATTCGCCTTGGACCGAGGAAACATGAGAATATGGGCAGGAGCATCCAACCCACAGTATTTCAGGATTCCTCCCTGTACATCTGGCAGAGAAGTCAGATCATGTCAGAAATAGTCTTTTAAAAACTACAGAAATCCAAACATCTGAAAAGGTTGCCAGTTCAGAAACCTCCCTGGGAACACCCTCTGGAGCAGCAGCAGCAGCAGCAGCAGCAGTAGCATCCCTGTGCCAGTACCTGGCACAGCATAGCCAGTAGCTTTCCAGACACGGAGTAAAGGCCTGGGAAGGATCAGTGAGAGGGAGAGGGGAACTGGGGCTGCAGTGGGGGCCCCAGCCACAGACTTCTCTGGAAAAGTGCCTGGATACCCCACGTGCCACAAAGCCGTTCCATTTGCACGATCCCATCAGCAGATCCAGCAGCCCTGGGTCTCTTTGGGATATCCCTGGGTGTGGGTTTGGACCTGCAGCCCCAGAGCCCACTCTGCTGGTATTTAGAGAGGGTGACCAGGCAAACAGCAAGCTGAGTTATTGGAATTCTGGGTTTTAATGAAATCCAGGGAAGAGTGTATCAGTCACAGTGACTTGTACTGTTGCCAAGAGCCATGTCCTGCGGCACAGGGAAGCTGCCAGCAGATTCGTCAAAATAACTCCAGTTTTGCAGCTCACCATTTAACTGCTCCTGAAGGAGCTGCAGTCAGAGAATTCCTGTCTGGAATGTTTTAAGAAAACAAAGGTGAGGGGGGCTGGGGTGCAGCAGCGGGACCAGCCCCCCTCCCCAAACCCAGAAGAGGGCTCTGCAGCTGCTCCTGCCTGCCAGCCTGACATCAATAAAACATGGAGACAAGCCTGGAACAGGGAGATGAAAAGGGGATGAAAGATGTGTGGAAGACAGGCAGCCCAACTGTGTGGGGAGGATCCGCGCCACAGTGGCCAAAACCTGTTTCAATCTCTGCTGTAAGAAAGCGCTGGTGAGGGGGGATGTGGTGGGCACACCCAGCTCCTTCTCCTCTCCCCTGGCAGAGTGGAGCAGGTGCCGTGCCCTTCACCCCGGGGGCAGAGCCGGGCACTGACCCCTTTCCCAGGGGCCATGGAGCATGGAGGGTCACAGCTCCCCAGGCTGCTGCCACCCAGGTTTGGGGCTAAGACAGGCTGGGGACACGCTGGGATGGAGCTGGGGACATGCTGGGATGGAGCAAGATATACTGGGATGGAGACAGGGACACGTTGGGATACAGCAGGACACTCTCGATGGAGCAGGACATGCTGCGATGGAGTGGAACACGCAGGTTCCTGGGGAGCCTCAGCCCCCACTGACCTGCCCCGAATCCTCACAGTGGCAGAGACTTCAAGCAAAACCAACAAATAAAAACTCCGAGCAGCGAACTCACAAAGCGTGTGGGGGTCTCTGTGGCTCACCACCGACAAAAGGCCCCTTAGCAATCCCATTATTTTCATTATTTAAAAAAAGACATGTTTTCATTGAGAGCCGGAGAGGAACGGGAAATGCGGGATCACCAATTCAAGGCCGTTAGAGACGGAAGGGCCCGGCGGCCCAGGGAGGCCGGCGCAGGACACGCCGGGGCAGGAGCTGCTCCCGCCGTCCGGGGTGTTCCTTTGCCAGGACGCCGGCGGGATCCAGGCAGTGTTCGATCCGCTGCCCCCGCCCTCGGGCTCCCCGTGCGGTGGGGCCGGGGCTGGCTCCGCCGCGGGTCCCCTCACGGCCCCGACGGGGCTCCCTCGGGACACGTCCCCTCCCCCCCGCCTCGCAGTGCCCCCTGGCGGCCGCCCCGCTCGCCTCTGCGAGCCCGCTCATTGGCTGCGGCCC
>VXAY01005274.1:374-77070 GCA_013399855.1 Oxyruncus cristatus | reverse complement strand
CTGGAGCACCAGGAGCATCTGAGGGAGCTGGGGGGGGTCACCGTGGAGAAAAGGGGGCTCGGGGGGGACCTTCTTGCTCTCTGCAGCTCCCTGACAGGAGGGTGGAGCCAGGTGGGGATTGTGCTCTGCTCTCAGAGAACAAGGGACAGGACAAAGGGAAACAGCCTCGAGCTGTGCCAGAGGAGGTCCAGGTTGGACATCAGGAAGAATTCCTTCCTGGAAAGGGTTGTCAGGCACTGGAAGGGTCTGCCCAGGAAGCTGGTGGAGTCCCCATCCCTGGAGGTGTCCAGGGAACGACTGGACATGGCACTCAGTGCTCTGGGCTGGGTGACAAGATGGGGATCAGTCACAGGATGGACTCAATGATCTTGGAGCTCTTTTCCAACTTCAGTGATTGTGTAATTCTGTGGCAATAGTACAAAAAGGGACATTAAAATGGGTGATGGAAACAGCGGGGCAGGACAGAGCACAAGGCTCAGGTGTAGTGTTATTTACCACTGCATACCTGTGGTATGCAAATGAGCTGCTGCACAGCTCCTCGAGGCAATGCTGAATCGATGGATGGTTTAAGGTCTTTTGTCTGCTTTTCAGAGACCTGGACATTTTGGAAGGGACAAGACCTTTGTGAGTGAGAAATGGATTATTTTAATTGCCTTGTGGGGGTGCAGTGCTGTTGTTTATTTGCCTTGTGGGGGTGCAGTGCCACTTGGGCTATATGGGCTGAGGAGCTCAATGCTACCACGTGCTGTAAATAATGGATTAAATCTACTACTTGTAATTGCAGTTTGAAGAACCAGCCAGAGTTACTTTGGATCCCAGGCCTGGCTGTGGGTGTCTCTGGGATTTCTATGCTTGATTTACATCCTGAGGGTGCTGCTGCTCCCAGTGTCGGTTGCTTGTGCCAGTCTGGCAGTTCTGCAGCTCCTCACCAGTGCCAAGCACAGCTGGGTGTCCCAGGCTGTGCTAACACTGTGCTCTGCTCCACACTGAGATGTGGGGTCTGCTCCTGCCCCACAGACAGGATGGTGAGGGGTCCATGGTGGGAACGGGGGGAGCTGTGCTCGAAGCAGGGCTCAGGACGTGCTGAGGCCCTGGCTGTGCACCAGGCACCACCTGCCTTCATGGTCTGACTCCTTTGGGGAAAGCAGCTGCAGCAGGTGCACAGTGAGCTTCACTGGATCCTTCACACAGGTTGTAGAGCAGGAAAAGCTCATTGTGTGGCAGGTGCAGGAGCTGGGGGGGAGAATAAGGGAGGGGAAGGTACGCTGGAGTTGCCTTGGTGGCTTCTTGTATTTGTATAGAAGGCTGTCCATGCACTCTTGGCTTCCTTCATAGTAGTGTTTAACAAAAATGATTGATACTGTTTTGGTACATGGATTTAAAGAGCAGTTTAATAAAATACTGCTTGTAGAGGGGAAAGTTGGATCTCGGGGAAGCTTCCAACAAAAACCAAATGCAGACAGAAGCCAAGGACATGGCAGCACTGGCAGCTGCCAGGGGCATAGCTCCAATTCTGGGTGCAGGGGTGCACTCAGGGCCTGTGTGTGCAGCTTGGCACGGAGCCACCCCCTCCCTGTGCCACTGCATGTCCTGGGCTGGCCTGGCCCCAGCAGAGCCCTCGGGGTGTCCGGTGAGCACAGAGCTCGAGGCTGTCACTGGAGAGCAAAGCTTCTGAATCACAACTTCAGTTAGAGCTGGAATGATGGAGGTAATTAGGGCTGCAGTTGTAGGTGTTTGCAGAATAAGTTAAAAGAGCTCAGTGTATTTTGTCAACTGGCTTTTTACAGGGAGGCGTTTGCTGTACTTGTTGTGCATGGGGAATTTCAAACAGTCCCAATAAACAAGTGGAATAAAAGAACTGAACGTAGTTTGAGTTACAGACAGGTGTTGAGGCTTTCAGGTAACTGTGATGTGCAAGGCAGGCTGGGATTTCTTATCGTGAGGCAATAACGAACATGTAATTACATCTTTTTACTTTAAACTGGCACTGGTTAGAAATTTAGTTAATGGGAAATTGAGGAGTATAATGGTTGTAATGAAACCCACTGCTCAGCTGTCCTATCAAATTGGACCTTTACTTATAATTTAATTTTTTTTTAACATTGCTTCCCTGGGAGGGTCACTGGGTAACTGATAAGTGGGTATTTTGTCCTTTTCAGAAGAGGGCTTTTCTTTCACCACGCTTCTCTTCATGTCACCATTTTCAGATGCATTGATGCTTGCATCTCAGAAGTGAAGTGCTGGCAGCTGTTCTGCTGTAGATGGGGGTTGGCAGGAGGCACGTTCCCTGAACTGGGAGCATTGGATTGTTAGAGAAGCTCCCAAGCCTGGCAGAGTTATCCTTACTGCCAATGTACTGTCTGTTGGTGCTCTAAGAAAGGAAAACTGCTTGGAAATTATACTGTTGTTGTTATCACTGTGATCATTATTGTTATTATATGCCTTTAGAGACCACCATTTATGCCTCCTCCCATGGGTAGCATGCCACCACCTCCTGGTATGATGTTCCCTCCAGGAATGCCGCCGGTCTCCGCGCCGGGAACACCAGCAATGCCCCCAGCTGAGGAGATCTGGGTAGAGAACAAAACTCCCGACGGGAAGGTGAGATGTGTGCCGGGATGGTCCCACCGTGAGCCTGTGGGCGCTGAAGCCACGCTGCTGGCTGCCCCGCTGTTCCTTGCTGTGGAACCGGAGGAGCTGGGCGGCCCGTGGCCGAGCCGTGGTGACGGGGCCGCTCTCCCCTCAGGTGTATTTCTACAACGCGCGGACGCGCGAGTCGGCCTGGACGAAGCCGGACGGGGTGAAGGTGATCCAGCAGTCGGAGCTGACGCCGATGCTGGCGGCCCAGGCGCAGGCCCAGGCCGTGGGGGCCTCCACCCCCACCACCAGCAGCCCTGCGTCTGCAGCCTCGCCATCCACCTCCTCCAGCACGCAGTCCTCCACCACCTCCACCACCACCACGGCCACCTCAGTGTCCCAGACCAACTCCAGTGAGTACCTGCGGGCGTCCCGGGCCTCGTGGTGGGGGGAGCAGGTGGTGGGGGGAATGGCAGCAAAAACTTGGTATCCAGGAGGAGGTTGTTTCAGCATGAAGTGGAGTGTGAATTTAAAGTACGGTGTTTAATTCAGAAGGACCTTGCATGCAAACCTTTTTGCCCCCCCCCAATCTCAAAGAATTCTTCAGGTCTTTGTATATTTTTCTCCTGCTGTTATCATTTCAGAGCTGTTATGCATCTATTTCCTTTTGACTTTAGATAGAACTGAACTTTTTTTAAAGGTGTTTCAATAGAAAAGTTGATCTGAGGTAGGAGTTTAGTTGTAGCAGTTTCCTGGTAGTTTTCTCCATGGCATGTGTTGCTGTAGGAGGTTGGGTCTCTGAGAGCTGCTGGGCTGTGAGTATTGGTTGATTGCAGAATAGAGCTGCTTTGGTGTGTTACTTTTATTAGCATTATTCTTCTGCCTAAGCCTTCTCGGTTCCTATTTTCTAGAGTTGCACAAAGAGGAAAAAGAAAGTCCTTAGAGCCGTTATTGTTCATTCATGACGTTTGAATAATAGTCTGGAGATTAGTGCTGCTTCCATGGGCTGAGCCTTTGCTTGTAAGGGTTTTCCAGCTGAGGGAAGGGGGCCGAATTTACCCAGCAAGCACATAATGCATGGCTGTGCACCCACCAGCAGTGTGGTTGGCACTGCACTTTGTCCTGTGTGTGCTGCCCAGGAGCCTCGGGTGCATCTTGACAGAGAGGTGTGTTATGTGCTGTGGGTCTGTTTGCACGTGAGTGTGTCAGCAGCAAACTGAGTGAGGTCACAGCCTATGCCCAGAGCGAGTTGTGCTGGGGAGGGAACAGCTCAGAGAGCGTCCTGTCTGCATGCAGGGCCACCGAGAGACAGACAGACAGACAGCACTGATGCTGAGCAGGGATCCAGCACTGGGACAGCCTTGGGCGTTGTAGCTGCTCTGGCTCTGATGTGTTCACTGAGCCAGGCCAGAGAGTGTGCAGGACATGAACTGTTCCAACTCCAGCTGGCGGCAGAGTTGCAGCCTCTGGAATTGGTCTTTTTCCTGTGATAGGGGAGACAAATCAAGCTTAACTCACCATTTAGCCCAAACTTCAGAATCCGTGTATAAAAGGGAGTCAAATTTAGGTGACCCTCAAATTCTGTTTTCATTGAGGCTGTGGGAGGACACATCATTAGAGCAGCAAAGAACTTGGGTTGCTCAAAGCATTTTAGGCTTTTGTTTATTTTGAAAGGTAACTAAGTACTGTGTTCAGCAGCTTTGTTGAGCTATGGTCTGCTCTAATGGTTGTGCTGGGTAACGTCGGGTGGGAGGTGAATGTTAACTCCTGACGCAATGCCAGGCTTGGGAAAGCTGATCCTGCTTTGGTGACAGCACTTTATGCACCTTCTCTGAACTTAAATTTCCTAATATCGAACACTGAGAATCTCTTTCACTTCTACCTGTTCTATCTGCTAAACTTTGTCTTTGCTTTCAAGAACTGTTACTGTTGGTGTCTGTGCCTAGGTGATGAAATTTTGTAATTGAAAATAATTTTATAACTCTCAGAATGTAAAAAATACTGGGACTTCTGGCTGAGCTTCATTCTTGCCTGGTACTGATTTGACTTAAGTCTTACATACTGACTGTCTGCTCTGTTTCCCTAAATGTTAGGCACTGCTAAGAACTTTCATCCTTTCTCAAGTGCTTAACAAAAGATCAGAAATCCTTATTTAAATATGCTAATACTGTTATGTTATTTGGAATGTTTCTGGGAGTGTTAAAAAATGCATGGTGTGCCCATTGGAATATGGCCATAAATTGGTGTGGTTTTTTTTTTTTCTTTTTCCCTCCTTCCCTGCACCAAATCTTGCGGAGTGAATTCGAAGTTTAAGCAGACTTATCTGTAATTCCTCTTGGCCCGTGCTGTGAGGTTTTTTTGCTCCCAGTTAAGGGCTGGTTTCAGTCATGCCGCAGGGATGATGGAACTGATGCCAGTTGTGTGTTTTCCCACTGGGAGGCACTGAAGACCGAGAAAGTTCTTGCAGCTGCTGAACAAAAGTACTTTCCTTTTCCTTACTTATTTACACATTTTTATTGATATTTTCCTGTTCTGGGAATGCAACCCAGCATGGTTTTAGGCAGACTGCTGTCATGCAGGTGCTGCTGTTAAAAGCAGAACCTGTGTTCGTGTAACACGAGGACAGTCTGTTGCTATGGGATACTCTCTGTAACCTTCCCTTTCTGTTTCTCTGAACAGGGGTACAGAGTAGAACCTCCTTTCAGGCTGTATTTGTCCTGTGATACACCCCTGCTACTGCTCTGGAGACTTGTTAGGTGTAAAGAATGGGACAAAGTGAAATTGGAAATGGACTTTCTATGTGAATATTTAATGTTCCAGAGAAGGCAAAGTATTTTTTGTCCAGGAGCATCTTCCTGCTGGTTATATCCGAGCATGTCTCTTATGTACCGGGAAACAGAGCGCCAGTATGTTTGCAGCAATATATTGCAGTGTCTAAGATACAAGGTGTTCTTTTGTGTTTTTTTATCAGCACCTACCACACAAGACCAGACCCCGAGTTCGGGTGTTTCAGTTGCCACACCATCAGTCAGTGTTTCAACCTCTGCTCCTTCTGCTACACCTGTGCAGACTGTACCCCAGCCAGTCCCACAGACATTGCCTCCTGCAGTTCCTCATGCAGTACCTCAACCAACTGCAGCAATTCCTGCTTTTCCACCAGTAATGGTACCTCCATTTCGTGTCCCCCTTCCTGGCATGCCTATTCCACTTCCAGGTAAATTGGCAAACTGTAATTGTCTTGTCTGCTACATGTCCATGTTGTCAGTTGTTTGCACTCATGTGTCCACTGTGTACAGAACTTGCCTGGATCCTCTCCTCAGAGTATTTCTGAAAGAATTCAGGGTTAGCAGACAGACTTTTTAATTAACAAAGAACATAAAATTTTTCGACTTCTAGTTCTTTGCTATACTTAGCAGGTAACAGCTGCATTTAAACATACAATGTTTAAATGAGAATATTGAGCGCTATATTTTACTAATTGCAATATTTCTATAATTTTTTTTTACTTGCTTGATTTAGACCTTATGTCTTGTGCACAAATATTTACTAGGACATGGATGAGCAGGAACAATTACCGTGGAAATCACCACCCAGTGATGTCAAGTGTTCCCAGTTCTCTCAGGCCGCAGCCGTCAGGTACAACACTGGGTGTTGAGGTGTGACCTGAAGACCATAATGAGGCATTCAGGGTGCCAGGGTGTTATTCACAGGCTTTAGGTTTAAAGACCATTGAGAAGGAATCTTAGGTGGCAGCACAATGCTTCTGGGTAAATCAATTTCCGAAGTTTTTATGAAATATTTAGATACCTAAGGAAGGAATTTTAGGCTCGCAAAATGTTGGGCTCACTTGCTCTCTGTAGTTGCTGCAGGAGGTCACTAATGCCACTCAGTGCTTACACACCACATTTCGTTTGCATGGATACAGCTGAGTTCCTGTTCCAGTACAAAACTGATGTGTTTCAGTGCACGGTAGCACTAAACATACCCCACGATTTCGTGTTGCAGAGGAAGGTTGGAGACTGTAGTTGTATTGAATCTAAGTTAGTTTCTGATTAAGAATGACAGAGAATCATAATCATCCTTGTGTTTCTGACTCTTTGTACAAGCTGAGGGAGGTGACTTCCTTGCTGTCCTCTTAATGCAGCCACCCAGTGCAGGTGGAGGGAGGCCTTTACCTTCCCTTGAACTGGGTGGGTGCAAAGCAACCCTTCAGAACGCTCCTTTGCTAAGGGAAATAAGCCTGAAAGCAGTTAAAATGCTGACTAGAAGAGAGCACCAGCTTTTAGCTGCCTCTGCTTTTAGAACAGTCTTCTAAAATAACTGAGCAAAGCTACTTTAACCTGTATTGGCCTGAAAAGGAAATCGCAGTGTAGGACTCGTTTTAAGCCAGGAAACAAATGCTATCCTGAACATGATGTTCAAGGCTGAACAACAAATGGATAAAGGGTAGAGGGAGAAGTCCTGTATATTTGTGAGGTTTGGAGGAACAGTAAAATGGGCTAAGCCTTAAAGGTGGTCAGCTGAACATGCTGAACTGTGAATTCTGACCTTGCCAGCAAGGGATCATCAGCATGGAGTGAAGGGTCCTTATACATGTGTAAGGGATATAATCTATGCAAGTGTGACCTGTCAGGTAAAGTGGGGATGGTCAGACCAGTGCAGAAGAGTGCCAGTGGAAATGGAGACACTGGGTATGTGCATGGGTTGGGCTTTTTTGTGAGCTGTCAGTCAAAAAGTTTTGGGAGTAGTGCAGTACAGGAGCAAAGGCAGAGCAGGAGCATTGTTCTCCTCCTGAAACTCATTTTTGAAAATTACTTTTTTTAGAACTTCCCTGGTAACAAGTGTGGGCTCTGACCAGTTCTCCCAGTGAGCTGGGCTCAGGTAGAACCCACAGCATGTAGGAAGGACACCTGGCAGCAAAGTGCTGCTTCCACTAGAGGGTCTGATTTGTCAGTTCACCTGATTACAGAATGAAATCTGTCTGCTTTCAGCTAATTCTGACTTGAGTTGGTTGTGAGGGTTTATAAACACTGTCAAAGAGAAGGAAGCCTTTAAAAGCTCTTACAGTAATAAGAAATAGAAGAGAAGTCAAAATTGCTTCATGGCAGTATCAGGTGAAGTCAGAAGGACTTGTGAAGGTTAGACTGTAGATGTTTGGAATGTTCAGCACTAGGTGTGGTGTCAACCAGAGGATTTGAAGTTATAGGGACAGTGGTTCAAGTCATTTCAGAGTTAATCTCTTGTTACTCTGCAGTAAGACAGAGCAAGGGAAGTGTTGATTAGTGGTGTCTCGTAATCTCAGATCTTAAAAAGTAAGTCTGCTTTCTCTCAATTCCTACGTTCTAAGTCAGTTGTATGTTTGGGAATGACCTTGGCAGAGGAAACAGCTTGGGTGTTTGCTCAGTCTTACCTGCGCTGCAGCATCCCTAACTCCAGCACCCTGCAGATAGTGGTGTTTATACTGACCCACGCTGGAGACATGCTGTAACTTCCTTAACAAAACGAATTTGCAGATCCATTGTCAAGTACACAACATGACCACCCCCCCCAATTTAGATGAACACTTCAGTCAGTGCCGTTTGAGTCAATGTTTTTATGTCTCAATTTTTAAGGTTTTAATAAAACTAGTTTGGGATTCTCTCATTGAAATTATTACTGCAGAACATTACAGTTCTAGTCTTGTCTTTTTAAACAAATTGGCAGTATTTATGTATGCTTTCCACACTATATCTCTAATGAACAAACCCAGAAATTACTTTGGTTATAAACACAGGGGTTTAATTTCACTTTCCACTGGAGCATTTCCCACCTCAATGATGAATTGAAACTCTTGAAGGGGAGGTTTCTGAACTATTTCAGTTTCTGAGTGTCCAGACTGGACCAGCCAGAGAGAATTTCTATAGTTGCCTTCTGCACCCAAAATGGAGGTTTTGGAAATGCATTCCCCTCATCCCTGTCTAATTTCCCGCCGAATTTTGGTCTGATCAAAGAGGATGAGCTGCTTTCCTCTTTGTGCCTTTCTGTATCATTTCTTACTGAGCTGGAGAGCAGACCAGTGCATGGTGCCACCTTTCTCAGGGCAAGTTATGGCTTTTAAAGTGTTTTTCAGCTTGTGCCATTCTTGATAATCAAAAATAAAGAAAATTTGGGCTGCCCCTGTCCTAGTGCAGCTTTGTGTAGCTCTGTCTGCAGCTTCATTGCTTTTTACTGCCTTTCTTCCACCTGCAGCCTTTCTGTAATGACCCTTGTACCCTCAGCTTTCCCTCTGGGTTGCACTTGGCTGTCACCCCGTCTCGCTGCTCTGAGTAGCTCAGATCTGTCTTTCTACCCTAATGCTGCTCTCTGAGTGCAGCAGCAGACTGAGGACAGCAAAGCCTCTGAGTTTCACTGGGCTGCTGCTCCCCGTGGGTCTGTCCCAGCAGAGGCTGCCTGTGGAAGCAGCCCCAGTAATGGGATATTTTCCCATGGTGCTGCCCTACAAGGAGAGCTGCATTCCTCCTCAGATGAACTTAAACCCCTGAGTCTTCACTGAAATACCCTTTTTCTTTTTACTGACATCCCAATAACTTGCTAAACAGCTGGTTTAACGTAGGCAGAGACTGTTGCTGCAGCTTAAAATTAGGTTTATATTTGATCTGGCGTAAAATGTCGGAGCAAAAGTAATTCGCATTTACTTGCTGGGAGGCTCCCTCTCTGCCAGCTGCAAATGGCATTCCAAATTGTGGCAGGAAGTCCGTAGCACCCCGTGGTAGCTGACATCCCATGGCAGCTTTCCAACATGCTTCCTATCCGTTTTGCAGGTGTAGCAATGATGCAAATAGTCAGCTGCCCGTATGTAAAGACAGTCGCTACCACCAAGACCGGTAATTTCCAAACCCATCCTAGTTCGTTTTGTCTGTAAGTTGGCATGGTAGTGAATGTGGTTGTTTCTTTTATTTCTTTATTTGCTTCCCCACTTGAATGACTATATATTACTTTATTTTCAAAACCAGTATAAATGCAAATATCATATTTGGCCAGGAAATAACTTCCCAAATAACTGTTAGTGTCAGCTTATTCTGTACCCAGACTCCTCTACAGTTTTCTGTAACCATTGAGTTCTGTAATGACTGTGACTCTCATGCCCATACTTAGTTCCTAGTTTCTTGTGGATTTTTGTTTTCCTGCTCCACATGTGCCGTGGCTGGCTGTGCTCGCATGTTGTGTGCGTGTCTGTGCGTCTGAGTGTGAACTTTCATATTTCAATTGTGGATTTTAAGAACAGTCACTCACTGAGAACACGTTATTGCAATGTGCAATGTGTGCTTTTCCATTATTTAGAACCAGACTTTCACGATGTCAGAGGCTCAAATTTATGATATTGTAGTTCCAATCCTATCCAATTGGTTGTTCTAGAACTTGTCGTTCCAAATCTGTTCATTATACTCAGTTTGTTGGGATGAGTGGAGAGATAATAGGATAGTGAAGCATTCTGGCTTTCTTATCTTTGAATATTTGCCTGCCATTTCACTCTAGGATTTCAATAAAGTGGGTTTTTTTCAATCAGTTTGCAGTACTAAACAAACCCAACAATCTGATACTATTTCATTCTCATCAGGTTTTATTGAAGGCTCTGAATTAATGCCAACATTTAAGATTTATCAGAGTTCTACTCTTTATTTTATAGCTCAAATTCAAGCCACTGTTGCCTTTTTTTAAGAGCAATAGGAATATCTCTTAGTGATAGTATAATTAAGAATTGGAGTAGATTTAAAAAACCAAATAATTATTTGCTGCGGAGATCTGATAAAGATCTTTTTAATAAATAGAGCACTCAATTTTGAAATAAAAAAGCAAATGTCTAAAAGCCGACAAGCTTTGTGCTCTGCAGAATTACACGTTAATTAAAATTAAAACCCATCTGATTTGCCTGGGAATGGGCATCACTGATTGCAAAACACAGGAAGGAAACTTGGTAACAATGCCTTGCTTTTCCAATTTAACTTTGAAAAACAATCCTCCTGTTTATTTCTATGGGTTGATTATTTGGAAGTTAAGTCGGTAACGCGCTAGGTGTTGGTCCTTAGGTCCCGCTTTGTCACTTACTGTTTTTCTTTTTCCTTTTTTTTTCCCCTTTTTCCCCTTTGCCCAGGAGTGCTGCCTGGCATGGCCCCCCCCATCGTGCCCATGATCCACCCGCAGGTGGCCATCGCCGCCTCCCCCGCGACGCTGGCGGGAGCCACCGCGGTCTCCGAGTGGACGGAGTACAAAACAGCAGATGGAAAGACCTACTACTACAACAACAGGACTTTAGAGTCTACATGGGAAAAACCCCAAGAACTGAAAGAAAAAGGTACTCCTGTTTTTTCGGCGGGTTTTTTGGGTTTTTTTGTTTGTTTGGTTGGTTTTTTTTCGCTCGGACCGTTAGTGATTGTGTTTGAAAACGCGAGCGGGAATGTTTCTAATCTCTGATCTCCCTTAAGAATGTTTTTAAGTTCTGATTGTAAGTGTCCCCATGAGTTGGTCTTGAGTCTGAAAGCTGCGGTTTGTTTCCTGCTGTACTGTCAGAGTGTTTGGTTCTAGAGTTGCTCCCAAATCCTGTGCCTTGGTTAAATGCATGTTCCTGTGCCAGTAGAAAGTGAGTATTTCGTGTACACATGTGTTGGAGAAGGTTCCACTTGCACATAGAAAGGGAGGAGAAAAGTCAGTTATTCCAAGGGCTGTAAACCAGGAAAAAATGAAGATCATTGGGCTGAATTTCAGATCTTCAAAAACGTATAAACAGATTTGGAATATGAAGTAAAACAATATCACCTCCCCTCTCCACATCCCTCTTTTGTTTCACTCATCTTCTGTGACATGTGTTCACTTAAATGCACTTTAGATCCATGGGGGATGTTACATGGGGGGAAATTGTTCTTGTATCGTAAATAAGGAGGAAGGGGTAAAAATCCTGTGGCTTTTATTCAGAGCACAGATCCAAATAGTTATTTTATTTTCTCCTGAATTTTTAGTTACAAGAAATCTTTGCTTAGACAAATGTGGGACACTTACACTGTTAGTGAGTTCAATTAATGCCCTTCTTCTTAATAATTCAGAATAAATAATAGGTCTTTTTACTGAGATGAAAACATCTAAGAGAGCAAATCCAATTTTTCTGAAAGAAGATTATGCATTTTATGCTTTTTTAAAATGAGTGCAGAGCAATCCCTGGGTGATTCTGCATTAATTGTGTCAGATCTTTCTTTTTTTTTTTTGTCCACAACATTTAAAATCTGAAAGTGCTCTTCAGTGTTGCTCTGTTAGTTGATATTTTTATTGGTGTTTCAGCATTCCTGTTGGGGTACCCCTTAGTCAGCTTTTTAGTGTTATAGCTGCCTCACAATATTTCATTTTGCAGTCCCAAGTAGATCTTGGCACAGGAGGTAACCGTGACTTTATAAGCGGACACTGCAAAGCCTAAGAGAGACAGAAAGTGGTGAGAATACATTCAAAAGAAGTTTGGGGTTGGTGGTGTGCTTGGAAAATTATACCAATAAAAACAAATTTGTTGTGGTTCTATAATGACTCCTTAATACTGAGGAAGAGTCTGTCTTTATTTAGAAAAAATGGAAGAGAAGGTCAAAGAGCCGATTAAAGAACCCTCGGAGGAACCTTTACCGATGGAGACAGAAGAAGAAGAGCCAAAAGAAGAACCTATAAAGGAACTGATAAAAGAGGTAAAAGACCTTGAACCCAGTAGTCAGTCTGGCCACTGAGAGTCCTACATCCCACAGCCATGGCTGCATCTCAGCCCAGGCAGGTTGGCAGGAGCCATGGTTAGTAATTTGACTTCTTAAATTCTGGAGGGGATTTTGAAAGCCTTCCTTTTTGGACTCAGACTTTTCTTTTTCCTATTATTTTTTTTTACATGAGGAAAAAAATGTAATTTAGAAGAAAGGTACAGAGTATGTGAGTTAAGAAATTAGTAAGAACGTGGGGCAAAAGTTAGCTCATTGCATAGACGTGGTGTTCTCTCACTGATTTTAAGGTGCTCAGAAAATGAAACTTGTCCTGAACATTTGAAATATTTAATAGGTTTTTCTGTGTTTCTTTAATTCATTATTTTGAACAGTTTGGCACAAAGCTGACATGTTCTTCTTGTGCTGTAACTGCTAAGTTTAGGCTGTTAAGACACGTGTTAGGAACACGTGTCCTAGAACGTGTACTGTAGTGTTTTCAGTAAGCAAAAGTAACTTCTTCCTTGGAGGGTGTTTTGCTGTGCTGAACAGGATAGTTCTTGAGGGTGCTAAGGGGTGTTGGAATAAAAATTAAAACTTTTATCCTGATTTCTGTGAACTTCAATGTACTTTAGTAGGCAAAAGCACAGATTTAGTGGCTGGGTTTTGTTGACAGTCCACCCTGTTTACTTCTGAGGTAGTTGACAGTTTCTGTAGCAATAACCTAAGCTTATTTCTGCTGCAGAGGTTATTGCGGGTTTTTACTGTTTCATACTCCGTGTCTCATTTTCAAATAAAAGCAGTTTAAAAATAAATGAGAATTTCTTTGTCAGAAACCGCACCCTTGGCCCTGTATCCCAGCCTTCTTGGATTTCCAGGATTCGTGCAGTCTAGAAAGGCATTTAAATCTAGTTTTGCTGAAGTCAAAAGTTAAGAAAATGCTTAGAGGTTTTGGAACTGAGATTTTGGAGTAGCAGCTGCTGTTGGAATTCCAGTGCTTCTGTTCTGGGCGTGGATGAAGTGTCACTGTGAACTGCTTGGCTTCAAAATACATTTGCTTGTTTCTAACAAGTTAGTTACTGTATAACAAATAATTAGCCAGCTGTCATTGCATGATCCTCTAACTTGTTTTTTCCTTGAGGAGCCAAAGGAGGAAGAAATGACAGAGGAAGAGAAGGCAGCTCAGAAGGCCAAGCCGGTTGCCACCACCCCTATTCCAGGCACCCCGTGGTAGGTGGCTGCTGCCGTGGCACTGACAGGGCTGGTCCTGGAGCCACCAGGGGACCTGCTGGTGGCGATTAGAACAAGTGATAGCATGTGAAGAACCTGTTCTTGGTGTGCTGCTGTCCCAAACAGCACCGTGTTCCTCCAGCCAACGCTAATTGCACAGTGCCAGTTCTCCTGGTGCTCAACATTGGCTGTTGTGCCACTCGCTGCCTGCAGTCCCATTGCCAGCATTTCATATCCCAGCCCGTTCACCTGCCACCAGTTCCTCCTGCTCTGGTATGAAATACTGACCAAAAAAAAAAATCTTATGCTTCTCTTGGCCTGTGCCTTTGTAAACAAATAGCTGCAGCTGCTGGCCAAAACAAGCTTTTCTTTCTAACTTAGCCCAGAAACTGCTCAGGTGTCTGGGTGATGTCAGGAGGGTGACTCCTGCTATAATATATATAAATCATCTCTATGTGTTAGCATGACAAAGGTAAAAGTCTTCCTGATGGGAAAGGGATATTGGTTTTATTTTTGCAATTTAGCTATCACTGGTTTTTATTAATGCTTGGTGTTTAAAACTGTCTCTCTTTAAATTGCCTCTGTTGTTCTTTTATCCCATCACATACAAAAATCTGGCAAGATCCTGAGGTTGCTTTTTCCTCGTAGTCTGTGGGGCATTGAAGAGATGAGGTAACTTTATCCCAAAATCTGATTCCACTCTCCAGAACGTTTTTCCGGAGAAGAACTGAGTCTCCTCTTAAAAAGCTCCTGATTAAAAAGCGTTTTTAAAATCACGTTTTCAGTGTCAAATTTCAATCCCTGCACTTTCCAGTCTGCCAGCACAGAAAAGCAGCGGTTCAGGGGGGGCCCAGCTGAGCAGTAGGAGTGTCTGGCAGTTGTGCAGTCGGTGTAACCTGTGTGTGGCCATCGTGCTTCAGTCTGTGAACGTGGTAACGGGGACACAGTGAGTGAAGATGAGGTAACGTGAGCCCTGCTGTCCCATCCCCAGGTGTGTGGTGTGGACGGGGGACGAGCGCGTGTTCTTCTACAACCCCACCACCCGCCTGTCCATGTGGGACCGACCCGACGACCTCATCGGCAGAGCCGACGTGGACAAAATCATTCAAGAACCTCCTCACAAAAAAGGAATGGAGGAAGGGAAGAAACTCAGTAAGAGCAATCTTGTTGCCGTCTTAGGAAAACTAAATATAACTTAGCTCTTGTTTTTTGCGTTGATGTCCATGGCTTGTAACACTTATTTAAGTGACAGAAATGTAAGGACATACTGAAAATGTGTGTAAATGTGCAGTGTAAGAGGCTGGTGGGAATGCAGATTGCGGAGTCCTTTGGGGGAAAAAACAGCCCTTTTGAAGAAATGTAGAGGCTAACAAGGCCAGTTGTTCTGTAAAATGCCAACAGGCTGAAAAACCCCACAGTTTTTACTGACTAAAAAGAGGGAATGTGTTCATTTTATAAGCAAGAGGCCAGAAAAGATTAATCATAATGTACAAATGGCTCTCACAGAAGAGGAGTTAACTTGGAGATCATCAACCAGAGTAGAGTTTGGAAACAGCTGCCAATAGCAGAGAACATTCAAGGACCTGCTGAGATGAGACTTCTCTCTGGCCTGAATTCTAGTAAATGGTCCTGGGATGACATGTGGATTTGGTAGCTGGAGGAGAGCAAAGTGCAAGTGGGTAATCAGGAGTTCCAACTGTGCTTCATTAGACTGTTTAGCCTGAGTTCTTTTTCCCTGGAAATAGGAGATCAGTGTTTGTCATTTTAAATCCCAAGCTGGTCACAAGTCCACTAGTCCCTGCTCCCCAAATTCCCATGGTGTTACTCCAAAAGTGACTGAGAACAACATGTCCCCCTTTGTCAGAACACGACTCTGCACACATTGTCCTCAGTTTGTGCACAAGCCTTCACTCATAAATTACAAACCTTTCATCAGTACAAAATCTAAAGCGTTCTTGAAATCTGTTGCAGTTAGAGAAGAGCACGAAGCTGCAGAGGAAGCAAACGAAGATGAGCCTATTAAAATAAAAAAGCGCAAGTAAGTTTTTTTGCTTTCTCAATCCCAAGCAGTCTGTGTAGGTAAAATAACTGAAGTTTGTAACCTGAGACGTGTATGCTGTGACCAGCAGAGCAGAACAGGAACTGAAAGGGTTGGGGAACAGAGTCATCAGCTTTCTGCTGCTCAGCAGCTCAGGTATTTGATATTTCCCTGAGATAGCTGAAACTTGTGCAGAGAGGAAATAGCATCTCTTTTGGAAATAAATGGTGTAAGTTGGTGAAACCAAGGAATATTTTGAGTGCAGTTTTTGAGTGTCTTAAAAAACTTTCTTCTCTTGTTTGTTGATTTCTGGGCACAAGACTTTGTTGGCCAAAATACCCAGCCACCTAGATTTTCATAGTGGTTTCTCTATTTTCACTCTGTTACAAAGGTTTAAGAGTTTGGTTTAGGTCCTTTGGTCTGGTTGCCTTTTGGAAGTGATAGATGTGATATACTTACCATGTTTTAAGAATGGTTTTGCCATGTTATTTGTGGTCACGTGCTCTTAGGGATGTGGAGCTGTTGACAGTAAGGTCTGGTTGTTGTTTGGGATGAAGGGCCTTTGCTCTTAGTGAGCCTAAATCAGCAAACAGCTCACTTGGCCAGAAGACTGTGAGGTGTTCCCAGTCTGAACAAACTCCCTTAGTGCCTCATGGCCCTGAACAGGAGATCAGAAAATTAGTGCTGTTGATGTAAAATCTGCTGCACATCTGGCAAGACCTTTGAATGCAGCCAGGGTGTTGGGATTGCTTGGAGCCATCTGTTGGCACTGAAGTTATTTGGAGTACCTTGGCTCCTGAGCTGTCAGTGGGAAAGCATCCGTACCCATGTCTGAGAATGGGTTTCACAGGCTGTAAGCCTGTTCTTGTGGAGCAATGGGTGATACCCATCCTGTCCTGGTGTGGTTTGTTTTTTGACCTACAGGGCTGGCGTTTCAGTTCTCAAATTATGCTTTACGTTTGTTTTTTTTTTTCCAGGAAAGATGATATCAAAGACATCGATTCCGAGAAGGAGGCTGCTATGGAGGCTGAGATTAAAGCTGCTCGAGAGAGAGCCATCGTCCCACTGGAGGCTCGGATGAAGCAGTTCAAGGACATGCTGCTGGAAAGAGGGGTCAGGAACCTGTGTGTGTGTGTGAGGAGGGAGAGAGGGAGGTTCAGGCAGAGGTCTCAATTCTTGGTGAATTCCAAAGCTGCAGCGTTTTGTGTAAGGAAACAATCTCATCCTTCCTCTGATCAATGGATACTCTTGGTACAAGGCTCCAGATGTCAAAGAAAGATACAATTACAGCAAAGTTTTGATTTCTAAGTAGACAGAATTTTATTTTTTTTCCCAATTTTTCCCGAAGTTCAGTAATTACCTCATCGGAAGCTGCTGTTGAAGATAAACAGGACACACGAACTGGACACATCCTTAATGTTTTTGGAAATGTTCCTACTGAGATAAGCAGCAGCTTCCCCTCTAGTCTGAACAGTCTGATCCTTAAATGGGAGACTTTTTGCTAGTAGTTAACTAAATCTGAAATCTACTTGATGCCAATCAATTTTGATAGATAAATTAGGCTATTCAGATATAAATGTGATCGTAACTGAAAAATGGAAGTAGTTCCAGCTGCCTATGGAACACAGCCTTTCAAGGCTTTCTTCCAATGTACTTTTTGGTTTTAATGTCACTCAGCAGTAGTAATTAAGTGTGTGTTATCCTTTAGAAGTTTCCAGAGCTAATTGTGTTGAAGCTTTCTGTGACAGCCTCCATCATCCACTAGTGATGAAAACTCCAGGATGAGTTTGTTTCCCTCTTTTCATCAGATGTCTTGGAGTTTTCAAGCAAAACTGTACAACTTCTCTTGTATATTTGTCTTCTTTTAATTAAAGGTCTCTGCCTTTTCAACATGGGAGAAAGAGCTGCACAAGATCGTGTTTGATCCTCGTTACTTGCTGCTCAACCCGAAAGAAAGGAAACAGGTAAAAAAGTCAAATTCACTCCCCACCCAGACACAGCTACTGCAGGTTTATCTGAATCCTCAGTCTGCTTTTGTTCCTGCAAACCTTCCAGAGTAATCAGTGTTGCAAGGGGTTTTTGTCATGATTAGGGTTTGTCTGGAAACGGAAGAAGCCAGCAAGGGAAAGTGTTGATAGTTGTTTTATTTCCTGTGGTCAGAAGATCTCGTATTTTAATACAGCGAAAGTTGTACATGTACAGAGAGCTGCCAAAACCTGAATGAAATGGTGAGAGTCATCAGTATCTCTTCAAAGTATTGGCATAATGAATAATCCAGCTATCTATTTTGAAAAAAAGTGGTTGGGGGAAGGACTAAAGTGCATTTTTATTGTTTAGCAAATTCTCACTTCAGCAGCTTTTCTTCGAGTGAATGTAGGGAAATGGAAATCTTCAAGAACACAGGAAGTGTCTGAAACATGGAAACCAGGAAAATGTTACCTGGAATGTGTAAGGAACTTCTCCCCAGGTCTCAGATGATGTGCTAGGTACAGCACCTTGCACGTGCAGCAGCTTGGATCATTTGAAGTACATAGAGTCCCTAACCCTTCTTTCTGCCTCGTCTGTGTTGGTTCCGTGGTGAGAGGAAAGGAAATAGGAGAGAAGGAAAGAAGTGGGATTTTTTCCTCCCTCTTCCCTAAAGCTTCTGTGTGTCACGGCTGGGTGTTTGCTGTGGGTGACTGGTGTTTCTGTAGGTGTTTGATCAGTATGTGAAAACCCGAGCAGAGGAAGAGCGCAAGGAGAAGAAAAATAAAATAATGCAGGCCAAGGAGGATTTCAAGAAAATGATGGAAGAAGCAAAGATTAATCCAAGGTAGGAGCTTCTTTGTGGTTTGTGTGCATAAGCTCTACTAGAATGCAGGATGTTGGGTTGTATTGGGTTGATTAACCCTGTTCAAAATGGGCAAAGAGGAGAAAAATCATCAGATACTGTTGAAATCTTCTTTTATGTGCTTGTATTCACCTAATCCGTGAAATAATAGAACTTGTGATTTATGATGATTTACATATTTCTAATGATTTACATATTTATAGTGATTTACTTATTTCAAGTTGAAGAAATCCCCAGCGTACTGCCTGGATTGTGAGAAAGGCCTCAGGATCCACCCCAAGTTTCTTTTAATAATCCTGTTTCTTCTTCTCTGAGAAGTAGTAGGGAGGCTTCTTGAGTTTGGAGGGGGATAAAGGGATGTTTCTCTGGTTACAAAATATGTTAATGATAATGTGATAGAATGTTCTGGTTGCTTTAATACAGCATTGATTACACACCTCTCAGATTCAGACCCACTGCAGTGATAAGAGCGAGGGGACGACAGTGAAAGTACATTCGAGATTTCATTTCTGGGATTGTTTATTTCACAGCTTCCTCATGTAGAGGTCATGAGATGTGTGCTTATGTCACCAGATGAGCTCCAAAGCATCCTCTTTCAGCATCTCTTGGCTCATCTGTCATTAATTCTATTCCAGTGAAATAACAGCTCATTTGTTTCACTTCAGCTCAGTTTTTTCCAGTGACTCGTTTTGGAAATCTGGTGACAGTGTTATGTTAACTTTTAAATTGCTTCAGATCTGACTAATAACTCAGTAGTAGGCTGGAAGAATGGAGGCATGGAAATGCTTTAAGAAACAGTTACCTTGGCTTTAGTATCCTCAGCTTCCAGCATATCTCCAGTATGTCATGTTGGGGCTGATTCTTTACCTGATTATGGGCTGGGGTGGGAAAGAGAGTTCCAGCTGAAATACTGTCTTGTTTAATCTTATCCTTTGTCTTCTGGTTTCAGTGTTTGTACTTCTGTGAGTGCCAGACTGGTTTTTTATCATCTATCTCAGTCCAACATGCTCAAGAGTTTGTGTTCCACTTCACTTGAGCAGCTCTTGTTCTTCAATCTAGCTGTACATTCACTTTCTAATCCTTTTGAATAAGCTACCAAATTCTCTTCTTGTTTCAATTTACCCTACAGCAACAGTAGGCTGGATTTTCCAAGTCTAATTATTTCCATGCTGTGATGAAAACATTCCTATGATTATAAGTGTCTCACGTATTCTTGGGGCCAGATTTGCATCAGAGCTTGGAAAAAGCACAGTAGTGATTTTTTTCCGAGGTAAGTGGCAGTACTGTACCTACTGCACAGGTTGGAATCTGGCCCTGGAGGTGAGAGAACGGTCAGGGAAACGCTGTGGGATGATGGGTCAGAAGCCCAGTATTGTTGCCTCTGCCCATAGTGTTTGAAGGGGTTTCAGCTCTATGTGGTTTAAGCTCAGGCTCTGCGCTGAAGGGGGAAGAACTGGTACAGCCAGTGTTCTGTGGGGACTCCTGCCAAAGACTGGTTTTCCTGGTGAACTCTTAGCATGGTTTGGCTGCAAGTGAATGCACCTGAGATTTTTGGTTTCACAGCTGTGAAATACCTGGACAGACTGGTTGGTGGCTGAACTGCTAACCCACAGAAAAGAAGAGTTTTGTAGACAACTGAGTTTTTTTCATTTCTTCTCCTTGGTTGCACTGTAGTCTCTCTCTGCACCTGCCTGTTCTGCAGGTGGCTGTATCTGAACAACCCACCCCTGTAAGTCTCTGACAACACCTCTCGTGTGAGTGCTGGCTCCTTTTGTAGAGTTCATTGGTCAAGCAGCTCTGTAGTGAGACCATAGGGATTTGCCTTTCGGGGAGTTTTAAGTTGTGCTCTGGCATGTATTGCAGCAGAGGAAGTACTTCCCTGCTGAACCTGCCTCCCAGCCCAGACAGCTCTGCCAAATGAGTTCACTTGCCATTTTGTTGCAGAACTACTTTTAGTGAATTTGCAGCCAAGCATGCTAAAGACTCGAGGTTCAAGGCAATTGAAAAGATGAAAGATCGGGAGGCCTTGTTTAATGAGTTTATCACAGCGGCAAGAAAGAAGGAGAAGGAAGACTCGAAGACCAGGGGAGAGAAGGTAAGGGGACTCTTGAGTTCCAGCAGTGTGAGTGGTGTGAATGAGATGGGACAGAGCCAGTGCTTGGCTTCCCTGAGCCTTCCCTGAGACATGGGCCCGCACTCTCCTAGAGGTGTTACAGGCAAACCCTTCGGGTTGTCCCCCTGGTCTTTCTGAACTATTTCAAGTTTCCAATTTTACTGACTTTTAAGAGTATCTAGAACTGAATTGTGTTTATTTGTGAAGCTGAGTTTGCTTAAATAATGGCACTTTTTTTCATTTACCTGAGCAAGTAACATTATCTTCTTAACCTGAGTAATGCTTGATTTTATTTTCTTTATTAAGTTCTATTATCCCGAAGCATGAAAAGGAAAAGGAGTCGTGTCCTGTTTGGCTATAACCCCAGAGCTTGCCATTACCTCTGTTCTCACCTCAGTGGAGGCAGGCAGGACTTGCAATTCCGTGAGGGTACTGCAGTTAAATTCGAAACAGTTCCCATATCCTTCCTTTCCATCTCAGAACAGACACTTAGGGACTTTTTTAGTAAATAGATCTTATATATAAACTTTATGTGCTTATTAGATTTAAACGTCAGCTATCACAGATTAATGAACTCCCAGTGTCACATGCCCACACTGCTGCTGGTGGGGAGCAGCTCTTCCCCCTGGAGAGAGGACATCAAATGGGGTCACCAAAACCTGGGGCCACTTACTGCCACGTCCCTGTATGTGTGTGTGAGTGGAGGTCACCTCTGAAGGCCAATCATTTTGGATATTTGGAAGTCTGCAATGTTTATTTTATAGTACAAAGTTATTGCAGATTTCCCTACCTGGAATGCTTTTGGGAGAGAGAAGTGCTGGGGTACAGATTTGGGGACAATTTCGTTCTTCAGGAAGCTTTGCTTATTTTTAAAATTAGGATGCTCTGATCTAATTTGGTTCTGTACTCAATTTTCGCAAACGTTGCCTTATTGCTGCCGTTTTCAATAAATGATTGTGCTTTCAGAGGGGAACTGATGTAGTTCAGAACTAGATTTTACTGCATTTTGATTGTGAATATGGAATTTTAAAGCACTTTTGCAGCTTAATAGTGCAGTTGAAGACTTAAAAGAATAAATACTAGCTTGATTGTTGTTGCATGACTGTTCTAAAGTTGAAAAGTTAAAAGAAGAGAGATTGTATTTGTTTGCTTTGAATAATGTTTTTTTTTTCTCCAAAAGCCTTTTGTAACCATTTTATGTATTCTGTTTTATAACAAGTGGATAGACTTTACAGTTATGTGCTGTGCGGCCTGTCAATCAGTTCAGTCTGACAGCTGTCAATCACTGACACGCAAATATTATGGGATTCCCTAGTGAGGAAAGCATTGGTATCTCTGTGTGGTGACTTTAGCCTCCCGCAGTTCCGGTACTTTACATTTTTTTAGTTTTTTTCCTTGTGAAGTGATGAGAGTTGTACCTGCAATGTGTTAACTGCCAAAAAAAAAAAAAAAAAAAAAGACTTCTAAATACACCTGAAATGTTTTCAGCCTTATTTTCCTTTGATTTTGAAAGTGCTTAAAACATAAAAGAAAATTTAAGGCATTTAACCTGAAGCTTTCTCAGTCTGTTGTAAAAGTCCAAAATTTTTTATTTAGGGAGGATCAACTTTACAGAAATCTTTAACGTAAGGGTTTTAGATTATCTAATGTTTGATTTTTGCCTCATGGAGTTATGGCTTACAGGATGGGATGCAGCAGCCAGCTTTTCCAATGCCTGTTTTATTCCTGTGCCTAATTTCAGTGAGTAAATCTGATGCCAACGCTTCTTGGATGACAGAGAGAAGGAATATGGGGGAGCTTGGGGATACCAGGGAAGGGACTGTGGGCAGGTAACGGTGACCAAGCTGATCCTGTGCTGTCCTGGGACATGGCCTTGTTCCATGTCCCCAGGACGAGCCATGGCAGCGGATGAGCCTGACATCCCACTTTCCAGACTTCCTGGAATGTTGAGCTGCAGATGCCCTGCAGCCCCGTGCTGGTGGCTGTGTCCCCTGTCCCCCGCCCCGTGTCCAGAGCTCTGGGTGATACTCGACTTGGTCGAGCGAGTCCCTGTGTGCAGGCACATGGAACTCACCATCCGGAGCTGGGATCCGAAAAGGTTATTCCTTGGTGAGATGTTTTAGACTCAATTTTTTGAGGCATTTTCGCCTTCTTTTTTAAATTAGAAGTGATGTGGCAACACCTGCGCTGTGCACGGGGCACCTGAGTGAAGTGTAAGCTGTGCTTTAGAGCACTGAGGCCTGATGTTGGGTTTTTTTTGGGGAGGGAATTGGCTGTGCCCTCCTGATCCCTGTCCAGTCTGGGGCTGGAGAGGCCACAGGTGGTCCTGCTGGCGGCTGCACAACCAGGGAGGAGCTCCTGAGGGAATGAGGGGTGCTACTGGCAACCACACTGCTGGGCAGGAGCTGTCGGGAGACCGAGGGTTTGCTGCTGGCGGCTCCCACGGGAGCACCTTCCTGCAGCCTGTGCTGGTGGCCTCAGGCCAGGGTTTGTGTGGCTGCTCATGCCACAGTGCTCCCAGCAGTGTGGCAGGTGTGCAGTCCTCATCCTGTGGAATACATTCATGCACAGGTGATTTGTGCAGGAGCTTGGAGATACCCTTACCTTAGAGACTTCTGTGGTAACAGCTGGGAACTGTTTGGTTTCTGACAAATATTTCAAATGCCATGGCTTAGAAAGCTTCATATTTCAATACTGCATGCATGTTTTAAGATGTTTTGAAACAACATTCTTAATTTTACAATTAATAAACAGTTTGATTAGCATTTTGTTGAGCTCAGTTAAGATAAAGCAATAGTGCTGTAGCTGTAGCACAACGTCCCACCGGCACTAACGGGCTTTTCTCTGATCTCTGCTTTACTGTCTTAGTCTCCTTTGGGATAGTAAAGAAAGAGCCTATAGAGCCTTTTATGTTTATATGTTAATATTGTAAAGGACTAAAATTATTGGTGGGCAAGGCTGCAGGCTGTTGGTGCTGACCTTCCTTCTGTTTCTGCGTTCTGTAGCTAAGCACATTTTAGGGGATGGGGATGTGCCAGGTCTCCGTGAAGCCGGAGCCTGCTCTGTCCATCTGCTCCCTTCCCTGAGGAACCTCAGTGTTCTGCAGCTAAACTGCTTCTGCTGGTTTCCATTTTTTTAAGGGATGAGGAGGGGAGATAAGGGGCAAATAACCTATGGCCAGTCTTCCTGGATTTGGGGGTTTTAATTACTGTGCCATAAAGCCAGCTTTAGTTTGCATCCCGGCAGGGTGTGGGGTGCTGTGGAAGGCAGCAGGGTGTGGGGAGCTGTGGAGGCAGACCCCTTCTCCCTGCCTGCAGGGCCCTTGAGCATTCCCTGGCCCCTGGCGAGCGAGGTGACCCAGCCCCTCGCCTGTGCTTCGGGGAGGGGGAGGCTGAACTGCCAAACCTGCCTGCCAGGGATACAGTGGCGACCGAGGACATAAAGTGCAGCAGGAGCAGGGAGATCATCTACCCCAGAAACCAAGATATCTAATAAAAAAAAAGTAGTTGCCCTTACAACTGCTGGTTCTGGGAGTTCGGATGAAAATGTGTTTCCAATTGTGTTGAAATAAAACCTGCCATGATTGATCCTCTGCCAGCCCTTGCAGTGGCTGCTGTTGTGGACAGAGTGCTGACATGGCATTTCCAATTGACAAAGTAGATTAAAATGTTTCCTTGAACTTTTATATGGATGTGCATGTCCATCCTAAATATAATTTGATTGATTATGTATTTTACTTAATTATAATGTGGGTAATTCTTTATTGGTTAGATCCACCTTAAGACATTGCTCTTTGTCGGCAGATCCAAGCATTCACCTCTGTTCATTGTACACCTGGAGGATGAATCCATAAATACCTGATTTCTCTAGAGCCCTGTTGCAAGCTGTATGGCTTCTGGAGGACTGATGTGCAAAATGCTATTATGCAGCATCAGTAACTTGTTAATTTGATATATATAAAAGCTCAAAACCAAGCTTAAATTGGAGTCAAATAATAAAAACTATATTGGTGGATTGTTCTTTAAAGAATAGAGTTCATCTAAGGTGTAGCAGATCACCTTAATGTATCTGCTTTGGAAAAATTGTCCCAAGGGACAGTGAATTTGGGCTGCAGTTATGGCTAAATTCAGAGTTTTAGTGATTTCTCTAAATTGCAATGGTATGTAATGTTAATATGCTCCCTCTGATGGAGGTAAGTCGACTCCTTTTGTCATAAGAGCAAACCGTGGGATATCAAAGTGTCTTTCTCAAACATTGTCTTTCTGTTTCTGTCTGTACAACAGATCAAAATGGACTTCTTTGAGCTGCTGGCAAACCACCACCTGGACAGTCAGTCTCGCTGGAGCAAAGTGAAGGACAAAGTGGAGACTGACCCGCGGTACAAGGCGGTGGACAGCTCCTCACAGAGGGAGGACCTGTTCAAGCAGTACATCGAGAAAATAGCCAAGGTCAGCAGGGAGCACGGGGAGTGTGGCTGGGGGTGTGCTGTGGGCAGACTGATCCTTGCTGAACAGAGTTACTGTGCTGCTACCCCAGCATGGCAGCCTGGAGCTTTAGAAGTTCTGTCCCTGGTGGGGTGTGTGTGGGACCTGCATGCACACACACGGTATCTGGGAGAATTCACCCCTCAGAGACTCCTGTGAAGCCACTGGTTGTAAAATTGGCTGTAAAACTTCAGAGACTAGAGATACCACATTGATTACTTCCTCTTAGGACCGGCAGCATTTCCTTTGCTGGGATTTTCCCTATGAGCTGAGCTTCCTTCAGGGATATGTGTTCATACATAGTTCTTTCACTGCTGCTTCTCTCTTAATCCAGTATTCCTCCTTTTCTCTTCCAGGCAATTAATGGTTGAATATGTAAAACTGGGCCAACAGTGATCACCCTGTCCCTCCTTATTCTTAGTGTGTTGCTGAACACAACGTGCTCCTGGAAATAGTTCTGTGACCAAACTTGCCTCTCGCCTGTGTAAACCCTGTAATACTTCCAGCGCAGCTCTTGAAGCAAAATTTTGTAATCCATGGATCCCAAATCCCTTTGAAGTATTTTGTCCCAAGCTGCCTTCAGTTTGCTAACCCTTTAATTCACTTGCCTGTCTAGTGAAAGGCGTTGCGTTGCTTTAATTGAGAAAGGTTTGTTCGTGCATTTCAGAACTTAGATTCGGAGAAGGAGAAGGAGCTGGAGCGACAGGCGCGGATCGAGGCGAGCCTGCGGGAGCGAGAGCGGGAGGTGCAGAAGGCGCGCTCGGAGCAGACCAAGGAGATCGATCGGGAGCGGGAGCAGCACAAGCGGGAAGAGGCCATTCAGAACTTCAAAGCGCTGCTGTCGGACATGGTGAGGCACGGACGGGCCCCTCGGCTGGTCAGGGCAGGCTTAGGTTGGTGCTCCCTGTAAAAGTCTTCTGGCATTTGGAGCTCAGCTTATACAGAGGTGGAATCCCATTGAGGTTTTTGGCAGAGCTTCCTGGTGTCTCTGGAAATAATAGTCTCCGAGGCTGCCTTTCCAGGCACTCTGGTGAACACAGGGTGTTGTGCACAGAGGAGAGAGTGCTGGAGTTTTCTGTTCTTGAGAATGCTCAGCCAGGTCAGAGGGGCATCTCTGTGTGCTTCGAACCGATGCAGAGGGATTCCTTCTGCCACTGCCTGCTCAGTGTTTGTGGGGGACCTGCTTGCTACAGTCTCCTCTTAAAAGCTGGGGGTTTATCTTTTATTTTAACCTTAACTTGTGATAAGATAAATAATAAAAAAATAAAGATGTAAGAATTATCAATGAACTTTAGCAAAACTGGTTTAAAACCGAATCATCTCTGGCTCAGGTGCGCTCTTCAGACGTGTCCTGGTCTGACACCAGGAGGACCCTGCGCAAAGATCACCGCTGGGAGTCGGGGTCCCTGCTCGAGAGAGAGGAGAAGGAGAAGCTCTTCAACGAACACATTGAGGCACTTACCAAAAAGAAGAGGGAACACTTCAGGCAACTTCTGGATGAGACTTCAGCGGTAAGAGCTGTTGATGTTCAAGCTGAAGGTCTTTGCAGCCCATTGGTGTTTCTCTTTTTGTGTTTTTCTGTCCCACAGTCTGACTCGTTTTATTTCCAGGGCCCCTTTGCTTCACCACTCTCTCATTCACAAAATCTGTGCATTTTGTTTCCTTACCTGTTTATCTGGAGTGCCATTTTGGACGCACAGTTCATTTTCAAATAAACTTGTAATCTCAGTGATCTTTTCATCATCTTTTAATTTCTTCAGCATTGAGTTATTTGATACTCTTTATTGTCTGGCTTCTGGCTCTTTCAGATATCCAGGGTGTTTGCTTTAGTGACCATCAGTAGAGTCTTACCCAGTTCATCTGTTTTGATCTTCTGCTTTATCTTGTGCTGCCAAACATGAACTTTTACCCTGCTCATGCTGGGGAATCCATCCCTGATTTTGTGCTCTGGGGGTTTAGTGAGGCTTGCTTTCTTTTAGTTCTGTGCCAACTTCAGGCAGCTTTCACTTAACCTGGAAGTTTTTATCTCATTTTTAACGCATGAGTTAATTTAGTTTAGAAGCAAACTTTCTGAAGATAGTTTTTAACAACACAATCATATACATGAATATGTGCTAGAAAAAGACTTTGGGAAGTAAATGATATTTGGAGGACCTTGACCTGAAAATGCCATCTCAAAATACAAAAGAAAAGTCGGTATATACAATCTACTAGTTAAAAATACAAATGTAATAGTATGGATAATTAAAACCCAACACTTCCATACAGCAGCAACTTTCTCAGTGGACTTGGGAGATACTTAGAGGCTTCAGCGGTAGCAGTGTTTGCATTCTGTATTCTTAGAATCTAATTTGCTTTTAATTTAACTATTTTTGCTTCTTTTGAAAGATAACTTTAACATCAACATGGAAGGAAGTGAAAAAAATCATTAAAGAAGATCCAAGGTGCATTAAATTCTCTTCGAGTGACAGGGTAAGTGCTTTGTGTCGTCCATGTCGACTTCTAGGGTGGTGCAGGGTACAGAGAAGTGAGCTGGTGGCTGCTGCACTGGACTGTGCTCTGTGTGAATGCAGCTGTTAGTAGTTATATACAATTTGTGAAAAATCAAAAACGCAAAAGATAAGGGAAAGTATAATTAACATGTGAATATTGCTGGTGTTCAGTGTGTTCAGTTGCAGGAAGTACTGGAGCTGCATTCAGTGATTTGATTTTATCTTTTATCTTCCAGAAAAAGCAAAGGGAGTTTGAGGAATACATCCGAGACAAATACATCACTGCCAAAGCTGACTTCCGAACGCTGCTCAAAGAGACCAAATTCATCACCTACAGGTGGGGAGCGTGATGTCACGCAGGACTGGCCTTTTTTTGTGCTTTGCCATATAAAAAGCAGCAAACTGATGTCTAATTTGGTAACTTAGTTGATAAACAAGTTGGTGTCGAACTTACTTGAGTCTTTCATGGTGCTGAATTAACGTGGCACAAGTGTAGGCAACGAGCCTTTTGTCTCCTGTGCCCAGGGCACTGCTACATGCCTAGTCCCAACCTAATGGGACAACTTTCTAGCTCACAAAAAATGCCAGGTCCCTGCACCCCTCCCTGCCTGGCCTGTCCCTTGACTCCCTGTGCTTCCTTACGGTGGGGCAGCTCCCCTGAGCCTGAGCAGGGGAGATCCCGGTTTCCCGGGCTACGCTCCAGTGGTAGTTCTCTCGCTTGCTTTCAGATCCAAAAAGCTGATCCAGGAGTCCGATCAGCACCTGAAGGACGTGGAGAAGATCCTGCAGAACGACAAGCGGTACCTGGTGCTGGACTGTGTGCCCGAGGAGCGGCGCAAGCTCATCGTGTCCTACGTGGATGACCTGGACCGGCGCGGGCCGCCCCCGCCCCCCACCGCCTCCGAGCCCACGCGGAGAACCACGAAATAGTTACGGAATGCTCCTAATCCAAGGGTGTCTGTTAAATCCAAACGCTTGCATGAGCCATCTGTCAGGTTACACACATCCATTGCCGTGAATATATTCAAACATCTGAGGAGCAGAGGCACGAGCAGCTTTTGTGAACACGAAGTGGTCTCTGGGGAGGGGAACAACAACAAAGCCCCACGTTAAAGGTATTTATGAGTTAACTGGGGCATGACTGACAAATCCCAAGGTGTGGGGCTGTTTGGTGACTGCGGGTCTCGGGGTGGGGTGTGTGTGAGGTGTGGATGTCTGGTACCTGGGGCTTTCCTCTCAGCACTGTCACACGTGTGAGTCCCAGGGGTAATCACGTCGTGGTTTGAGCGTGTCCTACGTGTGAGCCACAAGCTGCCTCATGGTTCCTGCAGTCCCTGGCTGAGGAGGTGACATGCTCTGATATCTTAAATTATTGATCACTGACAGCCTGCCCTGGAAACACCGGTCCCAGTTCTCTGCTTCCACCCTTAGGAATGGAACTAAATCCGTTAAAGCCGGGGTTAGAGCTGAGCGGAGAATTGGGACTCAGAGACCAACCCAGGTTTGTTCACAGGCTGCTCTGTTCCTGCCCCCAGCCATCAATTAGCAGCAGTCAGGTTGCTCTGCCCAAGTGAAGATCTGTCTAATAACTTTTGCTTGAAGCTGGAAACACTTGGTGCATCCCAGAGGTGACCGAGCAGGCCAGGACGGTTGTATAAACACATTTTTATTTACGATAAAGTGATCTTTACATACTCTGGATTAGACTGTGGATTCCCTCTCTGGGCAATTCTTGTAAACTATACTCCTGTTTTGAATGTTAAACTTGTGTTTCTAAAGTTTAATTTTGAAAATGTTGGGATTGTTCAGTTTATGTATTTGAACTACAATAAACCAACCCTTTTTATATATGGATTGTACAGGCCTAATCCCAATTTCTGTTGATTTTTGCTGGACTTGTGAATTTATGAGTAAAGCAAACAACTGAAGTGATACCGCCTACATTCTTGGCTGTGTTTGGCAGAACAGGACCCATGGCACCGAGCAGTGTGGGGTCAGTGTGTGGGCAATGGGGGTGAGCAGGATGATACTCTCCTTTAGTTCTTTCATCTGTTGCTTAAACGTGAGCGGGCAGGGCTGGCAGAGCCAAAGTTTCCTTCTGCTGCTTCTGTGTATGATGTGGATGTTTTCCTCTGGCTGAGGAAGGAGCCCCTTCTTCCCTGAGAAAGTGATTTATTTTTTGGCAGCAGTTGGTGTTGGTGGCCAGGGGTGGGATTTGCAGGCTGAACATCAAGAGAGAAGGGTTGTTATTTCACAAAGATTGGGACAGCCTGGAGGGATCTGTGCTGCTGACAGTGGAACGTGGGAATGGGATTTCCTCCCATGTGGTGTGGCCCGGCAGGAAGCTGAGTGTTTCTTACGGCTGTTTTAGAATACATTTAACTCGTTCATTAAATGAATAAGATGGCTATTAATTTTAATTGATCTGGTTTATGGAGACCAGATGTTCATTAGCATTTATTTATCTGCTTATTCTGTGGATAAAGCAATCACACCCACAGGCCAGGCCTCGGGGCAGGGGATGCTGCCGCTGGAGGTTGTGTGGGTGATGTGTGACACCACAGAGCTGGTCCCCCCTGGCAGCCCCTCAGGCAGGGTCCCCTGTGTCCCCAGAGGCAGAGACAGCCTGTGGGAACCTCATTCAGAGAGAAGGTTGGGTTTAAAGGATGCTGACAAATTTCCTAGCACCAAATTCCCATCACATCCAAGCATCTCCCCTGGCTGGCCCTGCCCTCGGGCTGCTACTGTGGCCAAGCACTCAGAGCAGGGCAGAGGTGAAATCCAAGCAAGCTCAAGGAACGGAGAGAAACTATTTTTGAAAAGCCAGACTCATTTCTGCCTTGTGGAGCAACCAGGCTCAGCAACCCCGGACATGCTGTACCCCACAGAGCAGAGCCCAGGCTGGATCTCTGCTGCTTCAACTGATTAAGGTGCTGTAGTTAATGTGGAGGTAAACGAGTGTCTGAGGAACATGTCCCTCACAGCAGAGTCTGTGCCCTGCAGCTGCTAATTAAAGGCTGCTGTTTAAATTCATCAGCAGGAACAGTCCAGAATTAGAACAGGGATCGTGGTGGGGGGAGCAGTAGCTCCTGGCAGGGCTGTGAGTACCGAGGCTCGTACTGGTGCAGGGGGGGAGGTCGGGGTGCTCCCACTCCCCACATTCCGCAGGACCCCATGTCCCACACCATCAGAGGGACCCAGAGAATCCCTGGGGGCCTGGGGACCCCCAGCCATCCCTCATCAGCACAGGACTGACAGCCACCCTCTGACCGGGGGCCCTTGGACCCCGCAGAGCCACCGTCCCCCACGCGCGAGAGGCACAACAGGCAGCGACTCCACACGGACACGTTTGGGACAACTTTACTTCTGACACCGCCGCGCAGGCTCTCCTTACAGAACCAAGAAAGAGCGTTTTCTTAAAAAATGGTTCATTTACTCTGGCTATTTTATTTTATCATTTCATTTAAAAAAAATGTTACTCCTGAAAGCCATCCCTTGGAATAAATCGGTAAGCCAGTGCACTTTGTTTTTGCCTTGGGGTGGCTCCTCCGAAGGTGGTGCGCGGGGCCGGGGCATCCCAGCAGCTCCGCGCCCCGAGGGGTCCCTGCGGCCGCCCAGCTCCTGGTTTTCCACGCGGTCCGTGCGCTCCATGGGTGTGCAGCAGTTCATCTCCCTGGTCTGGACACTCCAGGATCCTCGCAGAGAGGATGTCCTGGGAGGCACCTGGCCCTCGGCGAGCCGTGTCCCAGTCCCTCCAGGCCACGGGTGCTGGGAGTGCCCACTGGCCCACAGGAGGGATGGCAGCGGGGCCTCCCCTGCAGAGCCACTGCCAAAGTGATGCTGTTGGATTTTGTAATTGACTTCATTTATTCATTTGCTTCTTGCTGCAGGAGCAGTTTTCTGATTGACGGAAAATCCAGTCATTCTTTTTTTTTATTTTTTCAGCTGAACAGTTGCTCAAGTAAAAGAGGGACCTGACCAATCTGTAGAGTAGAAAGAGGCAGCCTCGCCATGCAAAGAGAAAGAGTTACTGGTTTTATTATTATTATCATTGTTATTATAATGTAGGACCGCAGACAGCCTCTCTCTGACACAGTCAGGGGCTAACAGCAATATACGGTTGGATTCTTCTTTAGAAGGTCATAAATTAGCAACTTTATCTTTAAAAAAATTGAATAAATAAATAAATTAATTAAAAAAGAAAGAGAGAGAGAGAGAGTGAAAGAGAGAGTCAGTCACGACATGCAAGAGCTCACAACAGAATGAGGAAGATGACCAAAGCAAAGCCCAGAACTGCAGCAGAGCCCAGGGTCAGTTTGGTTTGCGATCAATGCAGGTCGGAAGCATCGTTTATAAAGGTATTTCATATACCAAAGAAGGCACCACAGTATCTACAAAGCCAAATCCTCAGGAGGGGTCTGGGGGTGAGGGGGCAGCCTGGCTGGAGCAGACACATCTGAGGGTGCAGCACATCCCCCCCACCTTAAGCTCGTCCATCGCAAAACTGAACTTTTCCATTTTACGTTTGGTTTTGCTGTCTCTGTTGTTTAAAACACAAAGTAATTGTAATAAAAAGACAAATGTGGGAAATGGCAAAGGGAGGTGACGTTCCGATCTTCAACACAACAGGTGGAATATTTCTGGGATCAAGTTTAAAATAACTGGAGCGGGACCGCTGTCACCAGAGCCGCCCAGGGGTGCTAGCCCCATACCCTCCTCCCCAGCCAACAGCCCCCCTGCATCACCCTCTTGGCCACTGGTGGAGAGTCACTGCCACCCCACTGCTGCCTGAGGACATGGGATAGCCGGGCCTGACACTCCCAACCACGTCTCAGCTCTCCCTGTGTAAATCTGGTGTCTTGTGGGGTGCCCCCCATGGCCCTGGGCCGGGGTGCCCCAGTGCTCCTCTGCACAACCGCGATCTGCAGAGCAGGAACTGAACGAAGAGCGGGAAGGAAAAGGAAAAAAAAAAAGAAAGAAAGAAAGAAAAGAAACAGTTGAAACCATGTGTTTACTGGTATCAGTACATGAGACTCCTAAAGAACACCTGGTCCTCCTAGTTAACCTTGTCCTGGAATATGTACAGGTTGTTCGTGGCTGCCACGGCGATGATGTTCTCGGAGGGGTGCCAAGCTGTGTGCAGGATCTTTTTGCTAAAGTCCAGACTGTCCACGCTGATCTCGTCTTTCCTGCGCTTGCCGCCCACGCAGACCTTGCGGGGCTTGAGGATGGCGCGGGGTTTGCTGTTCTCCCGCGACGCCTCCAGCGTCACGTCGCGCTTGGTGTTGCGGTCGAACATGCGGAAGAAGTTGTTGTAGGAGCCGGTCATGATGACACTGTGAGGGGGAAGGACACATGATTTTCACACCTTTTCAGAGGCAAACGGCTGGTGACCAAGAGGCAGACTGAACATTCAGAGGCATAATGAGATTTGGTAAGAGTTGGAATTTGGCGCAGGCCCAGTTGCGCCTCGTCAGCTTGCTCCGTTGGCTCAGACAAAAAAAATCTGCCAGCCCTGCCAGGTCAGCCAGCCTTGCACACTTCCTGCTGCCTGGCTCACTGTGAGTCACACCTGGATGCTCGTCATCCCCAGATTTGGCACTCTGGAGCCAAACCTATCACCACCCTTTTGCAGCTGTGGGAGATGGAGCTGATCCCATCCAGGAGAGAGCGGGACCCTCAGACAACCCCAGCAAGACTCACGTACAGGCTGCAGGTGCAGGTGGTCTCTGTTGCACCTCTCCAGATCCTGCACCCAGCCAAAGGCTGGGGAAGGGGCTGCCAGGGGCTGTGGAACCCCTCAGCCCACCCCATACTGAGCACCCCTGGGCCGGACGCAGCCCCACCGCCGCACGCTCACCTGTCGGACCCGTTCCAGACGCACTCGAACTTGTCGAAGATGCAGTCGTTCTCGTAGAGCGAGCAGAGCTTGCTCCGCAGGTAGTCGTGGACCTGCCAGCAGGAGGGATGGGATGAGCTCCCCACACTGACCAGCACAGCCCAATGACCAGCAGACCCAGCCCTGTGCTCACTGGGAGCTGATGGACCTGGCCCAGCTCCAGGGTTGCCACAGCCGAGCTGGCAGCGTTGGGCACTGCCTGGCACCCTGTGCCCTCCCATGGCCACTGTTCTCCTCTAAGCACCTCCAGCCACACTCCACATATGGCTTGGACAGCACCAGGCAGTGCCAGGGGACATCCCCTGGCAGAGGGTGGCAGGGACAGGACTATGACTCTGCACAAGGCCTCCCACCTGGCTGTCCCAGCCGCCAGCACCTGAGCTTCCCCTCCTTACCCACCCCGGCCTGGGGATGTGCTGACAGCTCACCCGGCCACTCGAGCCCATATTTAACAACCCTTCATTTGCTTTCCACCATCTAAAGGCATGAAGCTCCCACCCGGCAGGTGTGTACCTGCCACTCCTAACGCCAGCCCAGGCCATGGCTCAGAAGGAGCTCAGTGGGTGTCCAAGCGCTGCAGGTGCCCAGCCGTGCCACACTTACCTGGTAGGTCTCGATGGGCCGGTTCTCCATGTTCAGGTCCCACACCTTGACAGTGAGGTAGTCCCGGGTCATGATGTACCTCCCACTGTGGCTGAATTTGACATCGGAGATTGAGGAGATGATCTCAGAAAAAAATGAACGGTTACTCGGGTCTTCAGGCTCTTCAAAAACTGTGGAAGAGGAAAGGACAAGCCCCAGCATCAGCCGAGGCAGGAGCTCCCTGATTCCAGGCCTGGGACCTGCCACCCTGTCCCGGCACCGTGGGAAGCTCCTGGGAGTCAAGCAGGCATCCCCAGAGCTACGGTGCCATATGCAGGAAGGATCATTGGAGACTGATTCTATGGACAGCCCAGGAGCCTGGGCCCCTGGCATGGCACCTCTGCCCTCCAGAAACTGGGGGCAGCGTAACTGACATGAATGTAAATATTTTATAGTCACTGCAACCTACAGATTTGATCTGATCAGCCTTTGAATAAATCACAGATTGAAGGAGACCAATAAAGTTCCAAATTAAATATATTTACAGACCCTGACCAGGGTCCCAGCACACACACACAGAGGTGATGTAAGGATGGGGCTCCCAACAGACAGGTGGTGCTGCCCAGTCCCCGGGTGGGTCTGTGAACCAAAGCTGGCAGCCAGGCAGGGCAGGGGCTTGGGGCAGCTATTTTTGCTTAGAGCTGAAGGCTTTTGTGTGGCTTTGCTCCTGCTGCAGAAGCAGATCTGGGCTGCTGAGCTCACGGAAAGGATTTCTGAGCACTAATTCTCTCTTACACAACAAACCTATTTTCTCCAGCACCGAGAGGGCACTGCCCTGCCCTGCCTGCTCCAGCTCCCTCTGCCAGCCCTCCCTCCTTCCCAGTCCCCTCTCTGCGGTGACCTGACCGAACCCTGAGATGGCCCCAGAGGGCTGCACAGCCCGTGGGGTGACCCTGCTCCTCGGGGGACTCGCTGCCTTTCCATCCCGTGCCTGGGCAGCAGCAGCAGCAGCGATGCCGAGTCTGGCTGGGGCTCCCTCAAAGGCAGCAGTGCCGGCCCACGGACGGGGAGGGGAGGAGGGACTGTGGTGGGGACACTCCTGCAATGCTGGAGGGAGAAGCTGCAGCTGTGGGTTGTTGCCTGATCACAGCAGCTTCTTATTTCTACCCAAAGCTGAAGCTGCTTTCAGCAAAGAACAACCGTTCAGCAGCGCTGCAGCAGCACAGTCAGCAGGGCAGACCCCGAGGGAAGGGGGCTGTGCCTTGAGCCTGCGGTTCAGGGGCTTGGCAGGTACAATCACAGGTGGCTTCTTAAAAACAAGTGGAAAGCCCGACACCTTTTTGCTCCAGGGAAATAACTGCAGAACCCCCAGCGGGGCTTTTCCTCACTTTCCCACATCCTTTCCGAAAAGGATTGCTTTTGCTGGCATTACCAGTTGCCCCTGGGATCCCAGTCTCCCCTCTGGCTTCCCGCGGTGCTTCAGATAATGCACAGGATTCCCATGTGCCTGGTGAGCCAGGGCAGGTATCCCCTCGCAGGGCCACTGCCCCTCTGAGTGCTACAGCACACGGCTTTCACAGAGTGTCCCCACAGGGAGGACATTCCTACAGCTCCTCACATCCCCACGGAGTGGGTACTCCTACCAAAGCTGCTGTTGCCTCAGGCCAGCTCTGCACCAGCATAACACCGATGTCACAGAGGAGCTTCAAATAAGGTGGGCCAACAAACCGTAATAAGAGAAGCACCAAGTCAGAGCTGCCCCAAGCAGTGACTGCACCATCTACATAAACCTGATGGGATGCGCAGAACAGTTTTATTAAATATTGACAGTTATTAAATGTCTCCGTTGGAGGATTCGCTCCGAAAGCCAATGCTGCTTTTCATTTTGAACTTAAATGAACTGTCTCAATTTTGACTCCCACATCTGCTGAACCTCAATTGACTGCAGCTGATGCTTCGGAGGGATGGAGGGGAATCAATCAGGAGATGTCACAGGAGAGGTCACACCAAGCGGGTTGCACCATGGCCAGTGTGTTGCTGAGGACTGGTGGGACCAGGCAGTGCCCAAACAAAGGGAAATGCTGGGAGCTTCTGCCGCTGGAGTGTCAGGAAAATGAATTTTGTTTGCTCCTTAATTGTATTACGATGTTCAGCTGGGAACCATTGCTGTCAGACTGTGAGTCATGGCTGGGAAGCGCAGGGACAGACCAGGTGTGTTTTCCTCAGCATCTGGGAAAACTGCTATTCAGTATTTCCCAAACTACCACCAGCGATGTGAGCTTTCCTCTGTCAGCTTTACTCTGGGTTAAAAACAGGTATCGGACTGCAACTGTGGCTCAGGAGCCCAGAAGTAGCAGCTGGGGTGTAATTCCCTACCACTCCAGGAGACCTAAACCCAAACACAGCCAGGGGCTTGCTGGAGGCAGGTTGTTCGTGGGGGGCCACAGTCAGCTGCAGCCAGTTTGTGCATCTTGTCCTTGTAACGTGATCACACTCTGAATACTGAAAGTCTCCTTAATTTCCCATGGGATACTGGCCACTTTCTCACACCAGAAGAGGAGACACAGGGGTTTGGCTGCCCGGGGACGTAGCACGGCAGCCCAGGGCTCTGCCACACCTCATTGTCCCTAAGGCAGGTACCAAACCCCTTCAGTCTGTCCCACCTCTGTGTCTGATTTTCCACACTATGCCCAGCATGGGATTGCCTTCCAGGAGCTGCCAGGGCACGATGAGCAGCAGCAGGTATTCTCCAGCCCACCCACGAATGCCACGGTGTTTTGTCTACATTCCACTGAGAGCTGCTGACAAGGAGAATATTCCCAGTAAGCACCACCTGACATGTGCAGGCTGAGCCAGGACCAGCTGTGCTGGACGCACAGCTCGCCCATCCCCACAGGCCCCACTTACTCCAAACTTCAAGGGGGCTTTTCTGCCCCTCCTGACCCCTGTGGCATCAACCACAGCTGAGAAAGGGACAAACGGCCTGAAGGAATACAGCGATCCCCGTCTCCGGCATTCACAGCTCAGTAGTTGCTGTGCACTGATATTCCCACGACCCTTTGGACCCAAAACATCACCATGGTGGTTTTAACCTCCTCCCCAAAGAGTGTGGAGCCAGGACACGGGGAAAGCTGCTCCTCTTGGGGACAGGCAGGGTGGGTAGCCATGGGGACCGGAGCCTGGCACGTCAGGGGGAGAAGGAGACAAGGTGGCAGGGCAGACCCAAGCCCGGGTGGGTCTCCACACTCCCTTTTTTGTGCTCCCAAGGGGCCCCACACTCACACTTGGCGTGGCGGTCGCAGAGGGCGGCGGTGCGCATGTCACACAGCCGGATGGTGCCTTTGCTGCTGCTGTACACGAAGGTGTTGCAGTGGTGAGGGTGGAACTCGGCGGCCGTGATCACCTCCGTCAGCTCCTCCATGTTGGCTGGCTTGATGTCCACGATGTCTGGCAGGGCGAGTCAAGGAGCCCACACAGCCCAGCCCAAACCCCACTCCTCCCGTGGGGTCTCCTCCCAGCCCTGCTCCTGCCCTGTCTCTGGGCACGGCAGCTTCCCCTCGCCCCAGGCAACCCGGGTGTTCCTGGGTGGCAGCACCATCCTGGGGCAAAGCCACAGCACAGAGCAGGCCCAGCCCCAACCTGTGTGGGGGAAAGCCAACATCCAACACGTTTTCTCTTCAGCTGGGACCCCCAGCTCTGGTACCACAGCCAGGAGACCCTCTGCAGGGCACGAGACCTGAGCTGTCCATCCATTCCAGGCCAGAGTAAACATCTTTTATTGCAGCGTGGGGGCTCAAAACTCAGGGCACAACAGCCAACAGAAAACCCCCTCTAAGTCCCTGGGGCCATCTGAACTGCCTGAGGTTTGACCCAGATTTAGTTCTCCTCACCCTCCTCTTTGAAAAAAGGCAGGCACTGCAGCCCTACTTTCCCACACCCACTCTGAGCTCCCACAGCCACACGCCTGTGACTGCTGAAATCCTCTCCAGCTGCCTAAACTGTGCCCTGGGGATTTCTCAGCAGGAAACACCATATAAATATCACTGATGATTAGTGCCCCGTGTTATTATTTCCGATGCAGCTGTTACAAGGGTGACTGGCACGGCCTCATTTGTACAGCAGTGACTGGCAGCCTGTCACCTGCTGCAGGGTATAACGGGGACCGCACCACTTGTGTCTCCATCTTCCCCAAGGCGTCTGTCTCCTCCACCACCTGCAGATCCCCCTCCCTCCACCCACCCCAGCAGACCCTGGAGGCAAATTCAGAAACATGTCACCCACAAGGCAGGTGACAGCAGCAGCACTGGCAATGCCAGCTGAGCCCCGTGCCGCGGAGGGAGCGGCTCGGTGTGACGGCTGGATGTGCTTGCGGGACACAGCCCGGCATCCCATCGGCAGCAGAGCCAGAGATGAGAGGGCAGCGCCTTGGCAATGACACCTGGGACTGGGGACCTCGGGCGCTCAGCAGTCAGGAGCACAGCAGGCAGCACTATTTCGTACTCCTAAGCCCCTGCCAGCCTTGCCAAAGGGTGACGCTCCTGTACTGAGGCACCGAGACCGGGTGCGAAGCCAAGCGAGCCGCTGCACTGCCTGGTCACCGCCCCCGCAGCCACGGGCACAGCCCTAGCCCTCACCAGGATCCAGGGCTGTCCCCAGGCCCACGTGCACCAAAGGATACTAAAACTTTGATTCGTGATTTCAAAATTCCACAGGTTTATCCTCAGGTCGTCCGCTGACATGTAGGTCTCGTAGTCGCTGTTGACGGAGATGGAGTTGATGTGGTAGGTGTGCGCGTTGGCAAACACCCTCCGGGGAGTGGCCTCCACCATCAGGTCCATGGGCCGGAGCACGGGGACCTGCAGGATGGGGAGCAGAGCATCAGCACAGACACAGAGTGACAGGGCCCGGCCATCCCCCCCAAATGATGCCACCACCCGGCATGGGGGGACACCCCCACGGTGTCCCACAGAGTTCTCGATGTTGGCACACCATCCCACCTGCCTAACAGACTCTCTCCAGGAAAACCTAATGCCTTCTCAAGTGACAGAAGGACAAGCAAAAGCAAAAGCCTTCTAATTTTGAGAGAGGCTCCAGGATGGTTAGAACACAGTGAAGCAGCGAGAGCCCAGTAAACCAGGCTCTTCTCCAGCTTTGAAACAAAAAAAACCCCCACAACCAAAAAACCACTTCTGCATCATTTTGTCACTGATAGCTGGGATCTGAAATTCCTGGAGCATTTCTAACAGAAATACATTTCTTGAGAGAGCCGGGTCAGCACAATTTTTCCTTTAACCTTTTTGCATTTGCCTCACAGCAAACTGACAGAGGTAGGAGATGAAAAGGGACAGAGCGAGGGACACACAGGCAAGGGCAGAGGGAAGGACCAGGGACAGAGCTGCCTTTAGATAAATCAGCATAACCCAGAGGGATGGGGAGATTCAGTAGGGACCATGTGTGCAAGAAGTACGGTCAGTAATAACTTCGGACACAACACTTAGAAGGAAACTTAATACACCAGGAATGTGTCAGTCCGTGCTCCCACTCGCCAGTGAGCTGTTCCCTCCAGCTACTTCATTACTTTTATTATCTGTGTGCTGCCTGAAGAGATTTCCCATGGCTGCAGAGGTGGGGATGGGAGTGACAGCCAGCTCGAGTGACATGAGAGCGCTGGCGCTGCCAGCTCAGAGCCTGAGCCTAATGTGACGAGCCTGCCTGCTAATTCCACCTGACACAGCCAATGATGCATCGTTTGCGCTGACGGACTCTGCTCAGCCAGCTGGGCACGGGGGACAGCTCCAGGACCACAGGGACCGGCTGTCAGCCCGGCCGTCGGGAACACGATGGCTGTGCAAAGAGACAGGGCTCAGAAGCTCCATCGAGCCTGGCTGGGCACGGAAACAAGCCCAGAGAAGGCTTGTGAGGGGATTCTGCTCAGCAAGATGACTCTGTGCGACCCGGTACAGCTCATGGTCAGACCTGGGCTGGTCCCCTTCCCCAGTCCAGGCAATCCCAGGCTGATCCCAGCACCATGGGCACCTGCAGTTCCCAGTGCCCCAGCACAATTCCCTACTCGCTCCTACACGGCAGCCACTTACAACCACAGCGGTACAACAAACTCCTCAGCCAAGAACATTCTCCACATCACTTCAGAGCCAAATCCTGGGGAGACTTTTTTTATGCCTGGGACTTGGCCCATTCCCAGACAAAACCCCATGAAAGCAACAAACCTGGTCATGCATGACTGGTTTGTTAAGGCAGGGATTTTTATCTGCTACGGTGGGAAGAATCTGCACTGAAACATGGAAACCAGCACACCCACATGCTGCAAGCTTTTGCTTAAGGATATCGGCTATCAGGATTTAACCCCGAAAGCACTTTGAGGCAGGAGCAGCCAGGAATGTGCCAGGAGTACACACTGGTTAGAAAAGCTCATCCCCCAACAGTGGGATCCTGCAGCACAGGGAACCCTGGCTTGGGATGGCTGAGGGGAGCAGCTGCCCAGCCCTCAGCTGCAGTGGAGAGGGAACATCAACAAATGGGGCAATGTGACAGCAACTGGAACTGGGTCTTGCGCTTTTTTGAAGCAGGCACAGGCTGAGTCAGCGTCTGCCCAACCAACCCGACTCCATCAGCAGTGCCGTGGCAATCCTCAAGAGCAGAGGCCTCCTTACACATCCCTGCTCCAGTTCCAGAGCCCACCGCAGGGCAGGCTTTGGTGTCACACGCACCCATTATTAAAGGGTAATTCAGTGTAACAAAGCGCATCAAGTACACAGAAAGACTGTCAAATAAAATAAAGCACTAATAAATTCAATTACTTTCTGTTTTCAGGAAGGGGGGAATTCCAGTCATTTTTCATTTGAAACAAAATATGTCTTAATTTTTCTTCCTGCCTTTAGCAGGCACCCCCTGCAGAAGAGACATCCCACTCACTCCAAGCACAGATGACACTTGATCCCTCTCCCCGTGTCTGGTGAAGGCTTCCCCGAGTTTATGAGACACGAACCCGCCCTTGAGCTGTAAAACTCATTTTCTCAGTGGTTGGGGTGGAGGGAGCTGGCCCTCCCACCACTGCTACTGTGCATCCTCCTGCCACCTCCAGCCCTGAGCAAAGGCCCACAGTGCCGGGGATGCGGTGTCAGTAATTGCCCCTGTCCCCACCAGGCCTCCCCTTTCATTGTCTGTCATGTCGGCTGTCACCGAACGCTCCCTGTGGAAAAGCTCCGCGTGGCCGAGCTCTCCGTGTCATGCACAGCGCTGTGACGGACGTGGCCCGCAGAGCCACGGAGACTCGGTGCTTCTCAGGAACGCCTCCTCCTCTGCCCAGAGGTGCCGCGTGGCAGCGGCGTTAGCAAAACACGGGGCAATGTACGGGGGAAAGGATCAAGGGCTCAGCTGCCGGGGTAGGGCAGTCACAACCCTCCCAAAGCCCACGGCCAACGTGCGCCGGGTTTGAGCTGCCCCTTATGGAGGCCAGGCGGGGACACGGACCTCCCACACAGCCCCACAGAGGGAAGGGACCCAACCACCTGCACGCAAAGGGAAAGCGATGCTGCAAATCCTCATGGGACACACCAGGAGCCAGGAATTCCCAAAGGGTGTGAATATGACACGACTGACTGCAGTGGGATCACCTACCCGTTGCTGTGCAATGGGGTTGGGGGGGGTTGTTGCCAGTTACCTCCATGGACAACCTCTGGGCCCAGTGCACTACACTGGACTTAGACGGAGATCCCAACCTGAACCTGAGCAGTCGGCCATAAAAAAAAATCCCAGCAAATAATCCATGAGGTGTCTGCCCAGTCCCCACCTTGCCAGGGTGACCAAGCCCAGCACCAGCTCCAGCCATAGCCCTGTGGTTCCCTGCCAGATGCAGTGGGACCAGCTGCAGGCAGCTCCCCCTGCGACCCCGACAGGCACAGCCACGCTCAGCTGGGCCAGCCGTGCTGCGAACCAGTGGGGAGAGCTTTCCTCGCTCCTGCATTTACAGCAGGACACAAATCCCTCTCCGGTGAGAGCTGAGGGAGGTGGTGCCAGGCCAGCACAGCGGCAGTGCCAGATCAGCACAGTTGGTGGTGCCAGGCCAGCCCAGCGGGCAACTGTGCAACCCCACTCCCCCCAGCCCCTTCCCCCCAGCTCTGCACCAGCACGGCTGGTGCCCAGCTTGCTCCACAGCCCCCCACAGGATTTGGACAAGGGGGATTAGTCAAGCTGAAGCCTGGATTGACCCCAGCCTTGGGTCTGCGAGAAGGAAACTATAATCCAGTCCCTGGCAAATCAGGAGCAGAGCGAGCGCTCAGGGATAAATTCAGTGAGTTTTCCACCCACCCCAGCGGCTGAGCTCCTCCAGCAGCTGAGCTCCCCCAGGCACACTCCCCATTCATTTCCTACCCACACAAGGCACATTCTGTGACTGCCCAGTGTCACCTCCAGATTAATATTTTGCAAACGAAATGAGCATCAAACACTATTTTCATTGCAGACTGACAATTTCACGCTCCTCAGGATTTTGTCACATTAGACCTACCCTGTGATATGCAGAAGGGACCTTCCTGTGGGAGGACAAAGCCACTGCCTCATTTCTCATCCACACAGCTGATGGAGCTGCTGTCCCATCTCTTGTCCCCAGACGTGTCCCTCACTGCCCAGCACTGCACTCACACTGCTCCTTCTGCTGCCTGTCCCTCAGCCTGTTCTCAGACAGTGGAATGTGGACATGGACTCATTGCCCACTAAAGATCCACCTGAGTCTGCAGAGGCCTCAGAGAATGAACAGAACATTTTTCTTATCTGAAGTTAAACTCTTGAACTCCTCATCCACTCCCATCAGAACTGCATTCCCCTTAAAGAGGTGATGATTCGAAAAGATGTTTTTTTAACTTACTTCTCTCACTGCAAAATAGCCCGTGCCAGTAAAACCCCACCAGGCAGTTCACAGTTTCCCTGCTTTTCCAGGGAGGAGTGTGCAGAAACACAGCCATGTCCCCAAACCCCAACCACAGTGATTCAAACCCATGTGATAACCCTGCCTGGCACGTCTGGACACAGATACCAGCAGGGTCATTGCTGTGGAAAAGAGTGGAAAAAATATCTGAAAGGTCAATGACTCTGAGCCAGCGCTCCCCCAGCACACCCCGATCCATACAGCAGCTTCCCAGTGTGTGGTGGCGAGCCCAGAGTGGCCAGAGCCCCAAAGGGCAGCCGAGTGTGTGTGTGTCCCACCCTGAGCTGCTCTGAGGCACTGCAAGCAACTAATTAAAAACGGGAAACCCCCTTTTTTTTTTTTTTTTTCCCAGTTTCCATGGCACTGCTTTGCTGACGAACGTTTGAAATTGATTAGTTCTGCCACGTGCATTTTATAGCCAAAAAAAGCCAAATGGCCCACACTGCCTTGCCACTGAAATGCTCCGCGGAATGTATACAAGGAAAAGACACAAAGCTCCTTGCTGGGGCAGAAAGGCAGCAGCAGCACAGCAGCAGAGCAGCCCTCCCCCAAGGCATCTCCCATCACAGCCACTCTGGGGCGGCCGTCAGGGGCATCGGATGCAGTGGGGCACAGCACAGCCTCCCTGGGAAACCGTGCACAGGAGCCAAGAACTCCGAGTGCTTCGGCAAAATGGGAGATACAAACCAGGATTTATGACGGAATTTGCCGGAGAGTGCGAAGCGGCAGCTCCTAATCAGAGAGGGCTCTGTGACAGCTGCAAACATGAAGAATCAGGCCCTGCCCATCGCACCTTCCCACCGGCGGCACAGCCCACGCCGAACGCCGGCAGCACCCGGTGCCCACCGGCTCCGTGGGACAGAGCACCCAGGGTGTCACCACAGACCGACTGCTCCGTGAGGGACCAAAGCAAACACATCCTCTCTCTGAAAAGGCTGAAGCCCTCAGTGTTATTTGTGTCAATTATCTCCTGCACACATCCCATGGCACAGGTACGGCGAGCAGCACTCAGGAGGCACGCGAGGCTGTTACACGAGGCTGAAGGGCTGCAGTTATTAGACCTGGGGCGATTCAAATCAGCAGAGCTCTTCTACTGACAGCAAACACCCCACTTCACACCCTAAGCAGAGTTAAATATTCCTTTTGCACTATGTGGGTTAGAAATTCCTCAGAGGATGATGCTCATCAAGCGCATTTAAACCATTAAGCCAAATGGGTGAGAAATGACTGCAGCAAGGTGGGTTTAAAACCCTTTTTCACTTGTTTGTGGTTGAAAATTAAACCGTGGATGGATGTGGCTTTACTCCAAAGCACGAGCTTCACAGGACAATTACACATCAGAGATACACCAGGCTGCAGCAAAACGTTTACAGCTATGTAAATATCTGTCTAAGTAAAATCATCAAAACATTAGATCAAACGGAGCTGGCAGAAAACTCCTCAATCCTCTGTCCTCAGGGACCGCAGGCACTGCACAGCAGATACCAACAACCATAACACCGAGCACTTACAGCGTGTTTTACCTCCCGGTGAAGCAGGAGCCGTGCGCTCCCGCGGGGCCGCTCACCGGGAGCAGCAACGGCAGTGCCTGATCCCGGCGCACGGGCAGGCACCAAACAGCAACTCCTCCAGCCACACAGCACCGAGCTGCTGCCAGGAGTGAAAGGGCTGAGAGCAAAACAAAGCCTGAAACTTCCGAGGCAGAGAGCGGACCCCAGTGGTGTCCAGTTCTCTGATATTTCAGTGTGCCTTTCTACAGGGGAAAAAGAAATCCCAGGGCCTTCCCAGTGTGTTTAACCAGAGAGGGAAGCACTACCTGGGGTAACACCCTTAACACTTCTGCTTTTCCAAACCCTGCTTCCTGCCCCACTGAGGGCTGACAGCCCCAGCTCCAACAGCTGGATGCCAAGCAAACCTCTCCAACGGGCTGTCAGGCAATGGCATGTTAGGCTGGAAATGCTGCCTGAACATAACAGCAGATACACATCCACACAAAATAAATGGTCTCTTGCTCTGTAAGGAAAAATGCTGCCAGCCACCAGGAGCAACCCTGTACAGAGACAAGAATTAACCACCTGCCCGGGGTTCTCAATGGCAACATCAACAATGTAACTGGGAGCCACAGAGTGAGGTCAGGACCATCACAGTAACGATTTTATATGCATAAATACGAAGCCCATAAGTGCTCACAATGCGAATTCTGACAGGATGATAATAAATTACAAGCTGATCTGGTCTGCTTACTGTCATGACAAGGATGAAAACTCATGTAGAGGAAGTACTTCTGCTGCCGCAGCAGCAGCAGCTGCATGTGTGAATGCTCCGGGATAGGCAGGCTCATGTCCTGCCTCCTCACCAGGACAGGCACGGCCTGGGGGCGGCACAGCAGCACTGTGGCACTGGGGTGCCTGACATGGGACAGAACGTGGCACTGGTGGCACACCTGCCCAGAGCTGGCACAGCCCCACAGCAGCTCTCTCCTCCGTTCCCATGCCCGCTCACCATCCAAAGCACCAACCTCCAACCAAGGATGCCCTCTGACATCAACTGACCACGGCAGCATGGCACTGCAGGTACCAGGGCACACAGGTGACACCAGCACTGATTTTCATCCAAGCCCCTGCAGTAAAAGGCTCCTTGACAGCCACGGTCCCCTCACACTCACCCGTAGCATGGTGATCATGGAGGGGTCTCGGAGACGGCCATCCTCATCCTTGAGGTTGTATCCCTCCGGTCTCTTGTCCCGCTCGCTGACCTTCCATAGCTTCACAGTCTTATCTGGGGGAGGAGAGAGGAGAGTGTCACCCGAGCCACTCACTGATGGACACAACAAGACTGGGCTGGCTGAAAAAATCTGCTGTCCCCCAATGCCACATGCTGGAAGGGGTGACAGATGTACCTGTCCCCATGGAAAGCTGCTCATGCGCAGCTCTGCAGAGGAGCAAACACACGTGGGGCATGTTGGACACACCTCAAAGGACATGACAGGCTGTCTGTAGCTCACTCAGAGTCATCCTGACTTTCCCCACCCAGAACTGTGCAGAGACCAGCACTCACCAAGGACCAAAGGCAGTTCCAACTTCCCCCTCAGTTCCCTGTCCCCTCCCACCACCCCATCCCGCTGTGCCATGGAGCCCCTGGGGAAGGAACCCCGAGAACACGTGGGGTTATTCTGAATAATGGTGTTTTCTTTGCTCCCTCCTGGCAGGGACTCCATCCGTAGTTTATCATCACTTCCACTAGGTTTCATACACAATCCCATCATCCATCTTCATTTTCTCCCTTACACGGCAACTCCAATGGAACACCATTTATTTTGTTTTTATTAACCCACTCTACTTTGGGGGGTTCAATATAAAACGCTAGTGTAACAGTAAGAACAAAAAGAAACAGCACAACACAGGAGTATTTTCAAAAGACTCGTTTTGATAACCTGCCTGCGTATGGAACACCATCCCAAATGGAAGAGTAATATCCCTGTTAATCAAAAAACTATTTAAAAACTCAATTAACAGAACATTATGCTGTATAATTAATCTTAATTGCATTTCAATGATTCTCCCCTCAAATGAGTTTAATAAGTCTTTGAATTATATTACAATGATCAATAGAGTCAATTCTATAACACAAAGTAAGTTGGTTATGGAAGATGATTAGACCCCTCCTTTTCCCCTGAAGTAATTAAGTCACATCCATCTAAAGGTCCCATTCATCCCAAGTCATATTCCTGGATCCTCACGATATTTATCAGAACAGAACACGGAACTGCTGAGCCGAACGGAACTGCAAATTGAAACAAATCGGCTGCAGTTTGTCTTAAAAAAAAGAAAGAAAGAAAAAAAGGAGCTCCCAGGATCCAAAGAATAAAAAAACAGAAGTTGTCAGCAGGGAAGAAGTCTCCCTCCCTCCCCCTCCCTTTCTCTCTCAGCCCAGGCAGCCACGGCCGCGGGCACGTACCGTTGGTGGAGAGCAGGAAATAGGCGGCGTTCTGCTGCGGCAGCCATCGGATCTTATTGATCTTCTCCTCGATCTCCAGGCTCTTCAGGTAATCGAACTCCGGCTCGTGGCTCTGGAAGGTGCTGTAGACATTGTACTCCCCCCTGCGGTGGGGCTGGTTCTTGCTCTGCGGAGGGAGAGGCAGGAGCTGAAGGCACTGCCAGCGGGCTCGGGGCTCTCCGGGGTTTGTGAAGCAACGAGAGAGCAGGATTGAACACCTCGGGATGGCCTCTCCTGGCACCAGGGCCCCTGGTGTGCTCAGTGGGAACAGAGTGGGAACAGAACGGGAATGGAGAGGGGACAGAGGAGGAATGGAGAAGGAACAGAGTTGGAACGGAGAGGGAATGGAGCAGGAACAGAGCAAGAACAGAGTGGGAATGGAGAGGGAACAGAATGGGAACATAGCAGGAACAGAGAAGAAATGCAGAGGGAATGAAGTGGAAACACAGAGGGAATGGAGAGGGAGTGCAGCAGGAACAGATCCCACCGCACCATCCGTCCCCAGTGAATGGGTGAGACCGAGCTCCAGCTCCTGCTGGGTGCTGGACCTGCCAGAGAGGAGCCACTGGCAGCAGCCACCAGTATGGGATGGGCAGTGTTTGCCCAATGGGTCCATGGCTACAGAGCAAGGATAACACAGCAAGAAGCAGGACATGGTCCCTGTGGGAACTGACACTGTGCTTGGAAGACACTGTGTATCTGCAAATGCCACAGATGAACCAACGGCACTGGGCTCCAAACAGGGCTGAGGTGATTAAATAAAACCACCGTGGAGATGAACCTCCCACACAGAAATGGAGCGTTTGGGGGGGTGATGCCCCACATGTCCCCTGGAGCAGGAGCCGAGCAGATACAGCCGGAGTGATGCTGGAGGCTTAAAGTACAAGAAAAGTAGCAGAATAATGAAACGAGAGGGAAAGGAGAAATGAAATAGTGATGGAAAGGCTGATGAGTGTCTATACATGAAACTTTTAACCACTGGGTTCTCTCCAGCCTAAAGAGAAATAATTTTGAGGCTTTAACTTGGAGAAAAATTTAAAACTCTGACATGTCTCATGGCCAGGTCTGACTCATCCTTTCCAGCGTGGGGGAGGACAGGTCCCACCAGCTCAGTCTGGGCCAGAGCAGCAAACCAGGATGGCTTTGGAAATGGTGGGAGCCAGCACAGCTCCTCCAGCCAGGCTGGCAGGGTACTCACCAGCGCTGGGCCATGCTGAGGGCTGAGTGCCCAGCACACACCACCCTGACAGGCGTGACCTCCAGCTTCCATCAAAGCTTTTCTAACAATTCCTGGGCAAAGTTTTGGAAGGGAAACACGATCGTTGCATCCATCTACACTTTCCAGAATTTTGGTGGCGTGAGGGGGTTCTTGGGGTGGTGTCAGCTCTGAGACAGGCTGTCACCACACGCTCAGATGCGTTGCCTGATCCCCATTACACCTGGAGCAGAAGGATGCAGAAAATGCGACTTTTGGAGGGTGTTCGACAGGAGGAAATCTGGCCCTGCTGATGTTAATAGTGGCTTTTCAGCTTGGAGTCTGCCAGGAGAGCCCTGAGGTTAGGAGTGACACAGGCGGATTAGGAAACAGCAGGACGCTTCGCTTAAAAGGATAAAAGGGGCATTTTGCATTCACTGGCACTTACCTCCTGCTCACGCTGAAATATTACAACCCGGCCCCCCTTGTCCCCTGTCGCCAGTAACTCTCCAGTGTGGTTGAACTCGACTGTGGAGATGATGTCAGCTGGGAAGGAGAAGACAAAGACAATTTCAGTAACTGCAGCCTGGCTTCCGCAGGCATCCAGAAAGCGCCATTCCCCATGCAGCCACACGCCCTGTCAGTGCTCCATCCCCTGTGGCATCTCCATAAATCCCTGTTTTTTCATTGTGTCTAACACTAAACGGACCCGACATTTTGGAACTATGCTGTCAAGAGCCCAGACCTGCCCTGTGCTCCTGCCCCCCTGCCCTGGCCTGCGCCCCAACATCAGGCCCAGGGGGATTTCCAGGTGCTGTGCCTGTGCTAAATGCAGCCTGGGGACTGCTGCTGGCAGCACAGGCACAGGGCTGGGTGGCACAGCATGGCACGGCATGGCACGGCACGGCACGGCATGGCACGGCATGGCACGGCATGGCACGGCACGGCACCGCACGGTCCCCTGGGGGAGTGCCCTGGGGAGTCACCCCACCACTCAATTGGTTCCTGGGACTCGGGGAGGGCTCAGTGCCGCCAGTGCCCCAGCATCTCATCCTGGCACCTGCCACGGCACCCGGGTGTCAGGCAGGTCTCGCTCCCACCTGGCCCCTCTGCCACCTTCTGTCTGGGGTGGTGGTTTGCCTTCGCCCTCAGAGGAGAGGGCGCAGACGAATGAGGACACCTTTGTCCTCTGCCTCTGAGCTCTCCAGGCAGGGCAGCCCAGGTGACCACATCCACACTGCTGCTTTCCTCTGCCCATTCCTGAGTCTGCCATCGCCTACCAAGGTAAATTAAAGCAACGCCTTTCAGTCCTCCATCAGCCCAAAGGCCACCATGCTCACATCACTGCCCCTCCCCACGAACCAAGGTGCCATCTCCAGGGTGCTGGGCAAAGCAGCGGGAGAAGCGAGGGGACCTGTAACTGCAGAGGTTTTAATCCGCAGTGTTTACCCTTCAGGCAACGCAGACGGGAACTGCTAATGATTGGATTTATTGGGCCTATTTTTAGAAGAATGTCAGAGGTTAATTCCACAGCAATTACTGCCCAACTGGTGCTCACCCACTGCCTGGGGAGCCACACTCTGTCAGCATGGAGCCGGGAAACGGGAAGAGCAACTGCAGCCTCGGAGCCCCAACACTGGGTGCAGGATGAATTCCACGATGAGCAGCACTTGGCCATGACAGCTGCCAGCTCAATCCTTCCATTTGCATTCCCTGTCCCTCTCATTTCTGCAGCACCAGGACTGACAGGGCTGTACAGCCCAGGGCTGCAGCCCCGCAGCTCCGGGAACAGGCAGACCCCAGTGCTGGCACGGCTGCAAACACTGGCTGTGCATGCAGGCCATGGCACTGCCTGGGCTGCAGGCACTGGCACCTCAGGGCCCTCCAAGCACTGCTGAGGCCCCTCCTGATTATCAGCTCTGTTGTGTGCCAGCAGAGAAAGCCTCGGAACCATATAACCTGAGTTGTCCCTTCTCCCTCCCATAAGTTTTATCCCTCTCAGATACAGACTAGAGAGTTACCACAGCAGATGAGAAAAGAAAAAATGCAGCAACTGGCCCAGGCTCCTGGTGTTGCTGGGACCACTGAGGGTCTGTCTTCCAGGACGCCAGCTGAGACACCACCCACCAAACACATGCCCCACGCTGTGGCATCACCCAGGCGAGGCACCTCAGAGCCCCCTCACACGGCCACAGGTTCCCCCAAACCCACACTCCTCTGCCCTGCCCCGGACACCACCTCAGCTGAGCAAGTGACTCCAGGCAGATGCGTGAGTTAGAACAGCCACCCTGTCCCTGTGGTGTAGGGCACTCACTGGCACACACCAGAGCTCACCACACGCACCACTGCCCACCAAACCCACCAGCACTCACGGGCACTCAGCTGGATTGGATGGCACTGAGCTGGAGAGCTCCAAGGCAAAGCACTTTGTTCCCTCACATGGAACCTTGTGTGCCTCAGGCACACGGACGCCAGGAAGGGTTTAAGCACCTGCTGCCAGGAAGGCTGAGGAGCACCACAGAGGGGCTGAGCTCCACCCCGGCTCACACCAGTGGGGTGGGCTGCAGCCAGGCACGGGCAGCACCTGGCACAGATGTCAGTCTTTTTGGGTTAAAGTTACGGAATGGATCCTGAACTTGTTCAGAGCACCTGCTCTTCTCTCTGGGTTGGGTCTGAACTGTTGGTTAAATATCATTCACATTTAGCAAAGTCTCACAACCACTGCCAGGACAGGCATTTTTAATGCCTGTTAGAGGTTGGGCAGGGACACTAGGGGAGGGTAAATCCCATTTGTGCTCCTGGAATGTGCCCACCTCACTAGAGCACGTGAAGGTCCTGCAGAGCCAGAACCCAGACCTGCAACGATCACTGGGTCTAACACACAGAAGAACAAACACATCCCTGGGAAGACAAGGCAAAGCCATCTCCTGTTCCCACAGTAACTGCAGCCACAGCTGCCAACAGGTGCCACAGCAAAGTCAGACACCTTCAAGCACTGAAACTCCCTGTTTGGCACCAAGTCTGGCTCAGCAGCTTCAGCTCAGCCCTAGCTCATGCAGACATTTTCCTTCCTGTAGCAGGACCCCCACCCTGGTGAGTGTTGCTGTGATGCCGTGGGCCAAGCCCAGTGTCGCTGAGGTGTCACGTGGAGAACACGCTGGGGATGGGCTTGAAACAGCTACTCCAGCAGCAGCCAAGGGATTCAGCAGCCATGGCCAGGCAGTGCTAACGTGCACCCCTCACTGAGACATGCTTCTGCCTTCTAAAATTACTCAGCTGAAAATGTACCTGTTTTGCACTATTTAATCCTCTCCGTCCCCAGCCGCCGGTTTTAGGTCATTCCCTTTTCAATGAATTAAAAATAACTTTCCATGCTGCAGCGAGACATTTTTCAGACATGACCTAATGCAAATGCATCACCCTGTCAGCAGGGCTGTGGTCTGAGACACCAGGGCAGGGCACCACAGGGACCCTTGTGCTACCCCAGCCCACCCACCCATTTACACCGCACCTGCAGGGAGGAGGGGTCTGCAGGTCCACATACCCTCCCAGACCTCCTCTTTACTCATGCCCGCTGCCAGGACTTCAGGCAAGGATAACAACAGAGCCCAGCTAACAACACCTTTCATGCCTTAAAAAAATGCCCTAAATGCTAAAAAAGCCCTCTTGGGAGCAGAGCTATCCAACCCAAACTCACCACAGTCAACAGGAGCATCATCCCCCGACACCCTGGGGGTCGGGTGCCGACTCTTCTCCCGGGTGTCTCCAGGCAGTAACAGCAGCCTGGCATGGCACGGGAGAACATCCCGAAGGGAAACAGAGGAGTCCTACAGAGGTTACAGCTCGGGAGCACAGAGCAGCTACCAGATCCTTTCCAAAGGTGTCTCTGGACAAACCTGGGCCCCTCCAGAGCCGGCGGTCGGTCACGGCTGCTGCCTGCACCTCCCACCCACCGCCCTCGAGAGACATGACAGGGTGATTATTAATTAAAACGCACATGTATTCGCGCTGAGATGATCAATAATTTATGCCCATTTCTCCTAAGGTTCCTTCAGCAGTTTTGTGCCAACAGAAAGGAGAAAACCTTCCCTCTTTTTTTGCTTTTTTCATTTCCTTCATCACCTCCTACACGCTCAGTGCCCCGAATGCGGGAATTTAAAGCAAACAGTTTCCATGGAGACCCAGCCCCGCCGTCCTCCCTCCCCTCCCATCCTCCCTTCCCTCGGCATCGCTGCATCTTCACGCTCTCGTGCTAAAAATATCGAAGACGGGATTTGATTTCCGCCGTAGCGATACAGTTTTATCAGAAAAATAGGAAATTTACAATACACCCCCCTCCCCCTCTCCCAGCGTGGAGGAAGGCGTGCTCTCCACCAGGAATGGGGAATGACTGTTATTAAAAAGAAAGGAGATAAACCAGGGAAGCTTATGTCGGTGCTGAGACCTGGATCCCTGGAGCAGCCTGATCCGCAGCAGGGAGCTGTCCCACACAGCCATCCCTCTCCTTCTAACCACCAGGGCAGGGGCCTGAGCGCCCTGTCCCTGCTCCTGGAGCATCCCAGGCACCTCATCCTCGCTCCCAGAGCATCCCAGGCACCTTGTCCTCGCTCCCACCACATCCTACCTGCCCCAGCTTCAGCAGCAGCTCTATGCAGAAGGGCCCTGGTACCACCTGTCTGGGTGGGGAGGCCGTGGGACACCACACATGTCCCACCACCCCTGCCAGGAGCACACGGCCTCGACTGGCACAGGATGGCATGCCCAGTCCAGCCTGTGAGCTCCAGGCAACAGCAGGAGTCCACAGTGGCAGGGGCATCCCTGGATGGGGCATCCCTGGACTCAAACCCACTGGCCAGAGGCCCCACCTACTCTGCCTACTCACTGCTCTCCCAGTGGGACACGTCTCCTTCGGGGTGGGTAGTGTGAGCAGGCCCGTGACAACATAGAATCATGGAATCGTTGAGGCTGGAAAAGCCCTGTAAGATCACTGAGTCCAACCATTCCACCAGCACTGCTAAGGCCACAACTAAACCATGTCCCCAGGTGCCACATCTCCTCGTCTGTCACATGCCTCCAGGGATGGGGACTCCACAACTACCCATGGCAGCCTGTGCCAGGGCTGAACAGCTCTTTCAGGGAGTAATTTTTCCTAATATCCAACCTAAACCTCCCCTGGTGAAACTTGAGGCCGTTTCCTCCTGTCCTGTCCCTTGTTCCCTGGCAGCAGGACCTCACCCCCGCCCGCTCCACCCTCCTGTCAGTGAGCTGTAGACAGTGAGAAGGTCCACCCAAGCCTCCTTTTCTCCAGACTGAGCCCCCCCAGCTCCCTCAGCCGCTTCTCATCAGATTTGTGCTCCAGACCCTTCCCCAGCTCTGTTGCTCTCTGGCACTGGGGGATGGGAAGGCTGTGAGGGGCATCGGGACCACCGTTCTGGATGCCCCACTCCCTTTATTATCTGTGTAAATCACTCACACACAAAGCCTCCAACTGCAGATGACAATAAATCGGGAAGCACCATAAATAACAGCAAACCAGGCTGCCAAATGAAGGATTTAGATCATTCAAATCCCGGGCTATGAGTTGCCAAATCCAGTTTAATGCTGATAAGTGTGAGGTAATAACTCACCACAACCACGTCCCTCCTCCCCCTGTCAGATCCCCAAACAGAGAGAGGGCTGTGGGACGCAGCCCCCGAGCAGGAGCACGACTAAGCCATGGCACAATGATCCACTCCCAGCCTCCTGCTCGGCCGCCAGGGAGAAACCAAGTGGGACACCAACGGGTCCTGTTAATGGAAAACAAAACCTACATCTGAAACCACTCAGGCGGGTGAAGAAAGCACAAGGAGGTCATGAAAAATTAAGGGGTTTGGGGGAGGATGTCTGGTAATGGGAGAGCCAGAGCACAAGCCCACCCACAGATCCCCTGAGGCGGGCTCAGTGCATCCCACCGTCTCTGCATCCCACCATGTCTGCATCCCACCGTGCCTTGGCAGGAGGGGGACCCTGAGCTCAGAAGGGGGTTTCAAGGAGGACACAAACTTTTCAGTTTTCACTGAATAACTCTGTACAACCCTCAGCCTTCGGTGGACTCCCAGGTCTGTCCCTCAGCGACAGCCTGCGGGTCTTACATTGCTCAGGAAATGGTGGCACTCCGCATTTCACTGTTTAAAAGACACCCCTTTGGTCTCCCTTTCTGTTTGCCTCTCTTAAAAAAAACCAAAAAACAGACATGGCAAGGTGTTTACTCTGATAGGCACATGCTGCCAGCACTGAGGAACTGATGCCCAGGGCAGGGCTTCACATGCAATTTGATGGGGGCTGTGGACACACCAATGCTCAGGGCAGAACACCGCAAGGTGCCCTGAAGGAACGAGGTCCTGCCCTCCCTTCTGTCAGGTCAGATTTACCCCAACACCACAGGCAGCTGCAGCAGGGCTGGACCTCTGTCCCCACCCCAGCAGGCAGAGCAACAGGCTCATCCAAATACCCAAACACAGCTTTCTTCCCTGCCCATGAAAAAGTGTCAGTGAGGAACTCAAACATGGGGACTTCAGGGCCCCTCAGGTACAGAAAGGACAGGCTAAAGAGGCAGAAAGCCTGGGCAAGGCTATGGAGCTTGAAGGGGACAGGGAAGCACCACTTCAGTCCCACAAGAACAAGGCAAGGGTGATATGGGGAGCCTGGGCCATCAATCCTCCCCCAAACTGTGTGGTCCACGGCAGGGGGGTGTGAGGTGGGAGGGCAGAGGACAGCAGAGGTTAAACTGGGATCTAATTGCATGCAAAATCACATGTGATTGATTGGCATTGATTCTCCCCTGCTGAGGTGAATGATAGCCTGGGAAACAGAAATCAATTCCACTGCATTAAGCCCAGTGAGGATCTTGCAGCATCAGCAAAATGCCCTGAAACACCACTGCTCGCCAACACCACGATGCACAGCACAGCATGGCACAGCATGGCATGGCACAGCACAACAGGGCATGGCATGGCACCTGCACCTGCCTGCCCTCTCCGCCCCAGCCAGGCCAGGGCTGTGGTGAAGGAGGGAGGACAGGGTTTGTGGAAGAACTGAGCCTAAACACCCACCAGCCCAGGGGAGTGCCCAGGCCCACCCCTCTGCCCGTCCCGAGTCCTGTTTCCTGCTGGGATCAGGCTGGAGTCATGGCTCAGACAGGACCTCCTGGCAGCTTTGGGCAGGGCTGGATGCACTGCTGAGCCCTGCTCTGGGTACGGCTCCTCATCGCGACGATGCAGTGCTGCAGAGCCAGCAGCAGCTGCTCCTCTTCCCCAAAATGGAATAACTCTCCTAGATTGAAGTTCTAAAAATACTGGCACATTCCAAATTTCTCTGCCCTTGTTACAGCAGAGAATAATTTTTTGCTACCAACCCAGACAGAAGAAATTTCCATCTGGCAGCTCCCCCCGTGCTGCTGCAGCACCCCCACCACAGCGCCCGTCTCGGAGGGCTGGTGTGCAAGAAAGTGAATTTACATCTCTCTGCCATCCTGGCCAGGTGTAATTCGCTGGAACTGCTGGAAAGGAGAGTTCATGAGGAAATAATGTCATGGAAGGGCCTGGCACGGAAACTCACGGGGAGCAGTGGCTCTCATGGCCACAGGTACCTGGGTGTGCAGGGCAGGGCCTGAGAGGAGTGGGGCGAGCGCTCCTCCGAGCCGAACACACCGGCAGAGACCACGCAGCCTCAGGGTGCAATGGGACAGGTCATCCACAGGAGGAGAACAATAAAACAGAGAAGAAAGCGAAGAGCAGCTTTCAGGCAGAACCATAACTGAGCCCAGCTGCAGAGGTGAACAGAGCAGGGCAGAGTGTTGGGGTTGCTTTCGGCCAGGCTGCCCCGGCCCTTGGCACCCGGCCCAACCCGGTGCCCGCACGTGCCCACCAGCCCTCGCTGGTCCTGGGTTTGTACATGCGACACAAAACTTCTCCTTCGGCATCAAGATGCACAACTCATTAGCTCTTGGATTAATGACAGTTTTTAACTGGTCAGGCTACGAACACCTTACAGAGCTGTGTCACATCACACCTGTGATGGAGAAACAGCATGCTAATCAAGACAATTAGCATGGGACCAGAGAATCCCTCTACCAGCGCAAAAAAAACCCCACTTTGTGAGGAAGACCAACAGCTGTTCGAGGGTGCCCCAGAGCACCCTGCTGCCAGGAGACCTGGAGCAGCCCTGCCAGGCAATGGGAGCTGGCAGGGAGGCTGCACTGCATCGCCCACTCGAAAGCAAACGTGGCCCCAGCTCCGTGTGGAGCAGGAGAGGCACCCAGACGCTGCCTCAGTTGACACCCAAGGCTGTGGCAGGACAGACCCTCTGCACGCACACCTGAGGCAACCACAAACCATGCTCTGCAGAGCACAGCAACTTCAAGGCAAACCGATTGAGAACTGGGCAATGACCGAAATCCATCCTGCTGAATTACTTTTTTCTCTTTTTACTGTTCTCTTCTCCATTATTCCTTTGCTTGCACACATGCACACACACATCAGGGCAGCCCTCCACGACATGCTGGTGTTCCCATTGCCGGAGGCTCAAGAGGATGGTGCTGGGGCAGAGACCCGGGTTGGCAGAGCCTGCCCTCCCACTGCCCACAGCCCATGTCTCCCCCAGCCCCACGCTCCGGTGCCTGTGTTGTGCTGCTGAGCTGGCTCACACTGCCAGGAGCATCCCAGGCGACTCATCCGACTGCTCTGTGCCTTGGCTCACTGCAGGATTTACGTTGGGATCCCTCTGCCAAGAGGCTTAGCGGCACAGCAGACACAACCTCCTCAATATGGCTGATTTGGGCTTAGGAACAGCGATGGAAAATCCAAGTCCATCTGCAAACTCTATCCTTAAAATAAATGAGATTCTGTAAAAAGCACCTGAGCATCAATCAAGTCCTCCACCCTTTCCACACTTTTAAAAACTCCAAGGATTTCTACAAACCTCAGGCTCTCTACCAGGTCTGCCACAGGACTGTCTGGGATTTCTCGTGCATGTGCACAAAGGCATAAGAAATGCAAAAACTCATCTGGTTCCCAAATACCTCCCCCAAAACCTGTGATTTCCAGGGGCATCGCCGGTTGCTGAAACCTGAACAGCTGACGCAGGAAGCAGGAACTCACAGACCTTAATTGTTCGTATTTACATTGTCTTTATCTACAGCAGGAACACAAAGGCCGTTTTTCTCAAGAGGTAACACCGTGGTGACCACTGCAGCATCAGCTCTGAGCCTCAGAATGTAGGGAATGTCGCTTTGCAAACCCAGGAAACCCTCAGACGTGCACCCCCCCACCAGACTGTTCTTACAGCCGAAGGGTCGGTGTGCAGACACCGGGATGGATGGATGCTTTCCAACACATTCCGTGTGCCATGCAGTCTGTCTTTCTGGTCATCTTGCTGCAGCCATCTGTTAGCTGATCAGCAAAAACTATCGACTGTTTAAAAATTTTAATTAGAAGTACCCAAATGTCAGCTAAGTGAGTAAAATTTGGAAGCGGCAAGCCTTGCTCTCACGTAGAGCAGCTGTTTTCGGCTTATGACCGAATTTTGCTACCATCTTGTTCTGATGTCATTCTCTGTCACGTTATTCCAGTTTGGTGCCCCTGGAACAAGCCCCTCTGCTGAACATTGGCAGCACAACACGCACCCACTGTGACAGGAGCTTCTCACAGGACGCCAGCGCTGAGCGCTCAGTGACGGGCACCGCCCGCAGAGACCTATTCCATGAAGGATTACAAAACACAGTGCACATGTGGAGACTGCCAGTAATGTGTGCCCATGGGCAAACCTGGGCACAGGGCGACAACATGAGCTGCCTGCAGCCAGGCCAGCAGGGGAGGTGGCACTGAGGCAGAAATAAGGGTGGGTCAGCAGTGAGAAACACCAGTGGGTCAGCGGTGAGACACAACGGGCCTGGCACATGATGAGGAATGAGAGGAGGCAAACAGGGAATGCAGCTGATGGAATCTGAACACCTTCTGCACGGGGCAGCTGACCCTTCCCTGCCATAATCTGCCGCTGCAGCGAGCACCCACGGAAGCCATGGCTGTCAGAGTGGTGGTGTTTGAAAGAATGTGCTTAACGCCCCAATTCCAGTTCTAGGGGAGAGCAAACACACTGAGCGCTACGTGCAGACGGTCCCTGGCATTTGTTGCATAGATTTGAATTTAATCAGCTAAAGATGGCTTAATCCAACATCAGGGGCTGTGTCGAGGAGGATGGCAGCACAAAGGGATTGGGGCAGGCAATGCCACCCAGAGCACTGGGCTGTGCCACCCCCACCTCAGCACCCATGTCTGGGAAGATGGGACATTCCAACCTGACCTCAGCCACCACAGTGCTCTGCCAGCAGCATTTCCCCTGCCTCTGTCCCAGCCAAGTCCCACCACCCACAGAACCCCTCTCTGGGAGGTGGCATGGCCTGCCAGCACACGCCATTGCCCTCCCAGTGCCTTTGGGGATTGGTGGCACTCGGGGTCCTCCCTCTGGGATGCAGCCCATTCCCAGAGGTGCCAAAGGCACAGCGGCACCTGCAGCAGGCAGCCACTGTCAGGCTCTGCCACCACATGTGGCTCAACGCTGCTGCCTGGTGCAGCCCCATCACTCCTCACCAGGGCACAAACCCCTCACGAGGCAGTGCAAGAGCTCACAGTAACCCAGAGCCCTGCAAGGGGCCAGGACACAACACACATTTTGTCTGCTCGCTCTGAAACTCATCACGAACTACATTTTCTGCCTACTTCAACAGTTCTTCCCATGGAAGCCGGGTGCCTGAGCCATCATTTTCAATCTGCCCCTGGAAGAGTTTGTCTCAAGACATTTTCCTTGCAGTATTTTAATTAAACTTTCTTTCTTTCAATTTAGCGTCGGGTTCATTAAGTGACGTCCTGAGCCACTGAAATGAATTGCTTAAAAGTGATTTGTGCAGCAGCTGAAGGAGCAGATTGCAGCTATAAATGAGCCTGTCTTTGAACTTTGGGGTTTTGCTGCCCGGGGTGTGGAAAACACCCGAGTGCCGCAAGCCCCTGGGGAAGGCCCAAGGTCTGTGTGGGCGAGGCACCATTCCTGCCTCCTGCTGGTAAGGAACAGGGTGTGAAAACTGCTTGCTTTATAAGCTGCAAGTGTAAATAACAAATATTTCTGGTTAAAAATGATCAGAAATTCCACACAGACATCTATCTTTAGTGGAAACGGCAGAAAAACTTTGCTTGTTACAGGGAATAAACTCCGGGATGTAATATGCTTCCAAATGGAAGCATGGACATTCATTAGATCCAATGAAAACCCTCTCCCACTCAGATGGGATTTAATTAAGTCGATTCTGACAGGGAATTAAAGGTCTTTGCTGGGAGCTCTGTTTTTGGTGTCAGGGCTGTATCACTGAAGCTAAACATGGCGCTTCCCCGGGCAGGATCAGTGCAAAATATTTTTGACAAAACTGTTGGACTGAGATAATCTTGACATTGTTTATCCACACAGGGCAGGGACTGGAGTCAGAGCTGAACCTGCCTGTTCCAGTGAGGTCTTATCGTTAACACAGCAACACGCCAACATCAATTAGAGTGCACGGAAAACTGATTAGTCCATTCTAAACTAGTGGCAAATGATGAGAGAAGTACAGAAAATGCTCCTGAACACGAGAGGCCGGGCAGGGGCAGGGAGCTGTCACTTGCCCAGACGCAGCGGCCGCTCTGTCAGCAGCTCCACGAGCAACACAACAGCAACAGTGATGTGCTCTGTGAAACACCCAGTGCTCAGGTCAGAGGTTCTGTCTGAGTGATATGGGATTCTGCCATGAATCCATGATTCTGCTGTCACAGGCTAGGAATGATTCTACTCAAAGTGATTGTCTGCCTGGCCTTACCATGAGTCCGTGGGGAATGGGGGCTCTCGGCTCCTGCCCCGGAGCACAGCAGCTCCCAGGAGGCTGCAGCACTGGGAAGGGGACATGGCCAGCACAGGACAGCACTGTGCACAAAGCTCCAGTTAGCGGTGAAGAGAATCACCTCACTCATATCACAGGTGAAAGCCGTGGCACCACAGGGATACTGATCCAGAACACAAACCTGTTACTGACACGAGAGGAGTGGGGCGAGCGTGAAAATGGGTTGGATGCAACCAGAGAAGGGTTAGTGAGTGTGTTTGCTGCACTCATGGTCAACACCCAACAGAAATAACTATACCACATCCAACAACTGCAACTAAAAAGCAGCACTGATAAACAATACATTCTCTTACAGAGCACCTTCAAGAAATGAGGTAAGAGCCGGGTCCCTTGTCTCTATTCCTCCACATGTAGTGAGAAAGCAGGTTTACCAGATGGTACCAGACACAGCCTGCCCAATGCTTACCCAAAGACAAGGCACTGGGCTTCCCTCTCTAACACTCCTGCCCTCTGAGGTTCACCAAGGAGTGAATCACACTGAGTAAGGCTGTAGAGCAGATCTAAGCCCTGACTGAAGCCTGAGTCACATCCAGCTTAGGTTGAGAGCTCCCCACCCAAACACCGCAGCATCACCCATCTCCGGTGACTCTGGGTGCCACTGCCAGCCCAGGCAAGCCTTTGCAAGTCTGGTGGTGCCCTGGAAAACTGAGGGATTGGGACAATCTGCTACAAAGCAGGCTCAGTGAACCATGAACACTCATCCACGCCCACTCAGGTGGGATGAGGCAGCATCCAAACACGGTGCTTTACACTGGCTCATGCCAGGCAAGAGGAGCAGCAGTTCCAGGGAAAGGTGACATGCTATCCATGCAACATCCTCCTGACACAGGTACAGCCAGCATCAGCCCTAATTGTGCAGGGACAGGAGAGCTGGGGAATCAAGCAATGGTATCATACTCTGGAGCATCACTTGGGGCAGATCAGGCAGCTGCCACTGCCACAGCGAGACAGTGCTTCATCCTGGGGATGGGGGACACTGTCTGGGGGGACAAGGAGCAGTGTCCCCCCAAAACAGCCATCACAGCAAGAGCAACTGCAGGACACTCAACATGGGCATGGTCCATACACCCAGGTGCACACTAAGGGTGTGGATTTTAGCAGTTCTGCTGGAAAGCTGCTTCCCACTCTGATGGACATCTGGGGATTATTTAATTCAAAACAGGAAACAAACTGCACTGTGGGCTGTGAGCACGTTTGGGCTTCGTTCAGAAGGAGAAAAAGTGAAAATACTAATTAACCCCAGTTGTTGGAAGAACGCCCTGCAGAAACGTAACTCAGAATGGGTCACAAATCATAAAATAATAATAATAAAAAAGCCACAATGCTCTGGGGACATTAAGCGATTACAGAGAGTTGTTATTTGGCTGATTTTCACACTTCATTAGCATATGCATAATTTAACAAGTGAACGTGCTGAGGGCTGGCAAGACATAAGAGCCACTTCCTTGAAACATGAACTGTAAATTGGGATACCACAGTTAGGGGGGTTTGTTTTAAATCACGATGGAAAAGCGACATCAATTCTAGGCCCTCGGCAGAAGGAACGGATGTTCAGGGACAGCAGGCCCAGCAAAAAGCTGCCATGGGAAGGCAGCTGCCCCTCCGGACGTGGCCCAGAGCACCAGGCTTCACATGGCTGGGAGCCACCTCAAAGCCATTTAACAAAGAATTAGGTAAATCTGGATGAAAACAACACAGTGTGACTTTCTACCTCTCCCACTTGCCCGGCGCTCACCACAGAGCAGTGGGGCTGGCACTGAAGCAGAGGGTGGACAGACTTTGGGAGTTACCATCAGAGCAGGCAACCTTCCAGCACGCTCATTCCCCTTCCAGCAGGGAGAAATGAGGGCAGGAAACAAAGACAATTCATCAGTACCAAGACGGCTGCGTCACACGGAAGGGGCAATGCCAGGCCGTGCCAGAGCGCCGGGGGGTCCCAGGCACTGCCAGCCCTCGTTTGCAGCGCGGGGACCGGCGGCCCCCAGGCAGCCACTCCAGCAGCGGTGACACGGGGGGACCGAAGGCTCCGCAGCCATCAGCCACAGACACGCACACCCTGGACCAGCAGCCCAGGGCACACTCTGCCCATCGCAGGCTCCCACAGCACCCAACAAGGCTGGGTGGCCACAGGTGTCCAGCACAAGGAGGCCTGGAAGCTGAAGGCAGACGGATGGTGCAGATGAGGGAGAGATGAGCCCTCTGCAAAAAATATAAACCTCCTGCTCCTCTTCCTCCACAGACTGCGGAAGCCACATCTCTAACCACCATTCCAGACTGTAATTTCCCCATATTTTAACAGATGTTCTGTTTATGAAACTGCAAGAGGATTTAGTACTTATGAATAATGCCATGAGGTCTGGGAGATGTTTCTTTATATGATTAACTGACCACAGGCCATTTGTTTTACAACAGAGGCTCAATGATCCGTGCACACTGATTTATTCAGCCCCTGTCTAACGCAGTGGCTGACATCTCCCTGGTACCCACCACCAGCATCCGCTCGACGATGGGAGGGATGCAGACCATGAGAGCACACGCCCAGTGCTCTCCATGACAGTCCCTTAGGGACAAAACTGATGGGCAGGAACACCAGATCATGGTGGGGGGAACCCAGCAACTGGCACACCAGGTTTCACAGTGAAGCAAGTTTGGCAAAGTCCTGCTTTCAGGTTCTCCCTGGCACTCAGCTCACTGGGGCACTGCTGCACATTTCACCCCCATTTCTGATTTTAGATACAAATACTTGTTGCAAAGATAACGGGTATTACAAAATAAACTGGGGGAAGCAATGACAGACCTGTCACATCAGACACCCCTGACACACTTTGCTGATGAAATATTGCTGCACCAAAACACTGTGTGAGAACTGGCAAGTGGGTCTCACTCTGAATAAAAGTGGAACTGACAAATGCACTGTAATTGTCCAAATTAAATAGCTGATGGCAAGTACCTGGCATCCTCCAGGTACCACATATTTTCTCTCCATAAGCACTTGATTTTGACCAGTTTGAGTTCCAGGAAAGGCTGCTGGAAAGGTTATCTTCATTCTGACTTCAGTTCTCAATAAATGAACAAGAAATATTATGACTATGGAAGAACTTGGAGTTTCTCCACCCAATGAAATTCAGCAACGCCTGGATGGCACTTAATGTTGTTTTGTTTTGCTGCAAATAAATAATTAGGAATGAGGCTGCAGTACTTTGAAGTTGAATTTAGGAGTATGAGTAAAGCTACAGTGAGAATAATAAAATATGCAAAAGTATTTGTGCTTGGAATGTCAATGTCTCATGATGATGCAAATAGGCACGTTTTGAACCTCTTCTAAAAACCAGAAGAAGCCTTGGGACCAAACCATATGGTTCAACTCAGCTGCCCACAGCAAGCTTAATGCTTCCGCCAGCCAGCAAGGATTTGGGCAATTAGTTTATTAATGTGTTTATGCAAACACAGAGAAAAAGAGTTGGGGAAAGTCTCCTCCATTTCTCTCTGCCAAAGTTATTGAGCAGCATCAGACTGAGAAAACATAAACCTAAAATAGTTTAAAACCCAACAAAGCCCCAGTTAATCCCAGCACCCCAACAAGCAAAACTGGTGACCCCATCAGACGGGCGAGAGCAGTGTCTTAGCAGAGTCACAGGGAATGGGTGAAACAGTCCCTTCCAACCCTGAAAATCTATGAAACCTTCAGCAGAAAGCTGATGTATCACTTACAGTTTATTATTATATATCCCTAGCTCAGGACAAGGAATATCTAATGATCCTAATTGCTTCTGCTTTGGGAACGGGCCCTTTACACTTGGCTAAAAGGTGTCTATAAACAACAGTGTTTCTGCCTGCTCAGGCTGCGGGTCAGGTTCTATATGCTCTGAGAAGATTAACTTTATTCCTAGCGAAGAATTTAATTACAGGAAGCGATTAGCAGAGTGCTCCCAGTCAATACAGCAGCAGTACAAGCTGCTCAGGAGTGGGAGCCTTTGCTCCCGCACAGGAACCCCGGGAACAGTGAAATTGTAGCAAAGCCATTTGGGTTTTAAGTGACACCAACCAGACCTGGATCTCCACAGGCCAATTACAACATGCTGACTCAAGCAACATTCAGCAGGGCCGGGAAGGGGGAAACCAATAAAAAGACAGCAGGAGACTGAAAGTACATTTTAAAACACAGGAATACACTGGTTTATAGGCTTCTTGTTTTCTAATTGCAACACTGCAAAAATCAATGGCTTTTGGAAAGTAAAAGAAACACACACAGACAACTGCTTGCAAACCCTGCTAGCCAGAAAACTGCACTTTCCGATAAATGCATTGTTTTCCTTGTCATTTGGAGGAGGATGGGACAAAAGATTGCCTCGAATACTTCCCATCTGCTGCAATGCTTTTCACTACAGGTTAATAACTGTACCAGCAGCTATTCGCTAAGCAAGAAAAAACTGTAATTAAATACACCTAAAATAGCCTCCCAGCCTCCAAATAGCACTGCCAAGGACATAACAAAGGCTAAATCCGACAACCCAGGCAAGCTGCCTGTTAGCGCTCACTCGGGAGGCAGCCGGCGCGATGGCGGGAACACGCTGCTCTGTGTACCCAGCACCCAGCGGGGGGACAGCTCGCATGGACGATACCACGGGACATATTTCTACTCCTAATTACCCCCTGCATCTCTTCCCAGGCCTGCACATGCACTGAGAAAGCACCACTGAACCCACGGGCCATGAGACCACCATCCAGGCAGCCATACCCGGGTTTTACAGGGGGGTGGTTTCATTGGAAGGCCTGAGACTGCATATGTAGAGGAAAAAAAGCCATTTTCTGGCAAACCCTAGTCCACTGATTTTCATCACCTCGTCAATAACTTCACACGTTGTCAGAAACAGATTGCAAGGAAAGAAGGAAGCTTGGTGAGGCAGCAGCTCTCAGGAGAGCAAGAACAAAGTGCTCCCCAAGGCAGGAATTGAGCTGCATGGCAGTAGCTCCAAACAAGGCACAGCACCTGTCTGGAGTCAGGACAATCATTCCCAGAGAGAAAAGTGAAAACCACGTATTCCTCAGCCTGGCTGCACCATCACTGTGGGACAACACGCTGCAAAGCAGAGCCGGCGCTGCAGTGCCCCCGTTTGGAGAGGAGCCCTGGCACTGGCCACGCTCACCACTGTGATCACTCCTCAAGGCCAAGCCATGGTCTATAAACACACTGAAGACATCAGGCAAGATGCTTTGCCCATCCTCAGCAAGTGCCAAGACAGGGCAGGACCCCCAGCCCAACAGGGACAGACGCCTCCTGTGCATGGGAACGTGAGCATCCCTACAGAGGTGCGCCCCTCCAGAAAGCACAAGGAGCAGTACAATGAATCTCAAAACAGCCTCACAGGTTCCTTTCTCAAGAGAAAGCAGAGCACTCTCTCAAGTAAAGAAACAAAGACTTTAAGAATAGGACTCCAAAGTCTCTCTGCATGGGTCCCTGGCAAGGGGAAATCATACAAACGCGCAGTTCTGGCAGTTCTGCGAAGAGTCTCTCCAGCTCACCCTGCACTGCTCTCCTACTGCTCCCCCATTTGCAGGTCCATGGCTGGACCCACCTGACCCACAAGAAGACGGGGAGCCAGGAAAGGGCAGGGCTGAATGAAGGCAAAGGGCAAGAATCATGACTCCAAGCCAAGCACGCGGAAGGCTCACGAGCTGCAGTGACGTGTGTGTGTGTGTGTGTGCAGCCAAGCACACAGATACACACAGTGGCAAGTGAAGACACAACCAACTGCCTGCAGCCATAAGGGCTGTTGGATTCACACCCTTGAGAAAGGGGGTTCCCGAAATGCTTGTGAACATGCCTTTCTGCCTCCTCCCATGGGTGGAACACCCCATCAGAATGGGGGAGATGGCTTCTGCCCGCCACATAGAGAACCCTCATGCAAAGAAGGCACCTTCCTTTTTGGCTGGTTTTGGCTGTTCGAGGAGATGGTAGGACAGGGGCAAGCTAAAGCCCCCCTGCAACATAGACAAGTGTAGAGCCGCAGTGCTCCTGTCCCGCTGCTGTAAACCACACAGGACATGGGGACCACACAGCCAGGGATGTCGGGGACGGGATCTTACACCTGTATTTAACAGACAAAGCACCATGGCTGTGTCTGTAATCAGCAACATGAGTGATGGGGAGACATGCTGGTTGGGATCTACAGACCAGGACACTCCCGGGCAACCTTTACATGGAAAACCGAGTGTGGCATTTGGCCTCGAGAGCCTAACTTAGAGTAAGGCTAATTGTATTAAGGACCACACAGCGTATTGCTTTATTTGTAATGAGTTTTAGGCTTCAGAAGCTGAGAATCCCATCTGCAAGAGCAGACTGTTGCAGGATTCATCTATTAATAGCCACTGGTACACACTTACTTCCAGCTGAGGGACACGAGGGGGGAGGAGACAACCAGATGGAGATAATGCATTAGGGTGACACAAAGCCAAAAAAAGGATGATCCACTTCCCCATATCCTCACACACATCTCAGGCTTGCAGCAGGGAGCAAACCAAGTGTCACGTGTGATTAATTCATAAACATCCTAATTAGAAAGTTCTTACATTAGATCAAATGTCCAAATATGACAACATTTCAGTGTCCTCCCCAGAGCCCTGTGCAGACGAGGTAACACTGGAGACTTCAGCTCCAGCTTCAAAGCAGGCTCCGTGCCCAGCCTGGCAGTGCACTAACAGGCAAGAAGTAGCAAATACATCTGTAAAATACTAGCAAGAAGCTCCATCTCCTTTATGATGTGCTTTGAGACCTGCTAGTGAAGGAGTGCTGGATAAGAACCAGGGGTTACTATCGTCCTGTCAACGCCACAGCCGGATACGGATTCCCAAGCACCTGGGGCTGATCTCTGAACCTGCCTGGAAGCAGAGACTGTTGCCACTGTCAGGTACTGCAACAATGGGGAACTCTGACCACCTCAAGACCCCTGGGAAACATGAACCTGGCTCCACTGACACCAGAAACATCCCCAACTACAAGCTGATCTCTGCACAGCATCACGAACACAATCTTGGGTGAACTCGACCAGTCAGTGCCGCAGACACTGACCTCTGGCTTTGTTTTTATGCCCAGTGGCTCATAAAGGATGCTGCTGCTCTACTTCCATCGCTGAAAAAAGCTGAACACCTTTCATAGCTGGGAATGTTCTGTCAGTAACACCTCACTTCTGCACTTTGCAGGACTCCTAATGAAAACATCACATTGAGGTGCCAAACCACAGTATGAAATGGGATCCACAGCCAAAACGCTCTGCTGCAGGGAAACTTGGACCAAGCTGTACAGTGGCAGAGGGGCTTCCAGCAGATACCTCCAGGATGCTGGCAGAGTGACAGCCCGCCAGCATTTGGTTTTCTCCATCACCACAACACACTTGCTAGCAACAGTCCGGAGGCTCCTCACAGTGACTGTGTCTCCTGCTCTCTCCCACCACCCAGTCCCTGGGCTGCTTTCCACTCGACACAAAGAGCACAGCAGAAGTACAGCTCACAGCTCAGAGCACCACTTCCCAGCCCAGCAAAGCTCCTGGGACTCACAGGCGTCACCGGGGGCAGGCAGGGCCCCATCACAGCAGGACTCCAGACACGTGCTGGAGACACAAATCATGCTGGAGACACAAATCATGCTGGGTCACAAACCCCCAGACCAGACCAGAGCCTCCACCTAAGGCCATGGTAGAGGGACTCTATCACCAAAACTCAGCTGAAACACAGAAGTTAGTCACTGCTGGGGGAGGTGCAGGTCCCCGTTCGCTCCAGTGCCTTGTAACGGAGCAACTCTGTGGAAGAAATCACTGCCGAGACACTTGCAAAGATTCCAATGGGATTCTGGCTTCTGCCAAGAAATCAGGCAAACAACCCGAGCACCCCTGGATCCCTGCATGACTCGTATCCTCCAGCTGAGAGCGTTACCCGAACGGATCTTCCCAAGCAGAGGCAATCACGAGCAGACATCTGGCACACGGCTCCCGCTCGCCAGAAATTTTCAGTGGGGAACCAGTTACAAAGCAACACTGCTCATGCTGTTATTATAATTAAGGGTCTGTCAGCCTGCTGCAACTAAGGCCAAGTTTATTTAGGGATTGTGAGGGAGGGCTCTCCAAAACAGCCTCTCTAATTCTCTCCCTTTCATTCCCCTGATCCCACAGAGACACGTGTTTCCATGCACAGCTTGCCAGCTGAGGTTGAAAGCAACCTCTACCTCTGCTGACATCTAACCTCCAGCAGCAGACCCCATTTCCTGCTCTGAAACAGAAGTGCACGGGTCCCTCCCAACCATTACAGAGGTTTCCAGTGAGACTGGGAGCAGCAGGCACGTGCCGTACCTGGGGGCAGGTGTAGGTGGTTGAGTTGTCACCGGCGGTCCTCACCTGCCTCCAGGGGCAACACCATGCACCCCACATTCAGGACAGCACCTCAGGCAGCTACAGAAGCAAAGCTGGTTTTCTCGCAGGCATTTTCATGCTGGCTGAACAGCCTCACACCTGCACACCTGTGTGTGGGTCTCCAGGCACCTTCCGTAGGGCTCCTGTGCCCCTGGAACACCACGCGTGAGATGGGCGCTGCTGCCGGCAGCAGGTTCGTGCAGGAGCTGCACCCCGAACGCCCAAGGACAAACACTTGGTGCTGGGCACTGTGCGTCTGAGCGAGTTTAACGGGTAGGAGCCAGGTGTTAAACAAGCTACAGCCCCCCCCAGTGCTGGCCAGCATCTGGCACCATCAGTCTGAGCTCCGCGGTGAGACAGACTCATCAGCGTGCACTGAGAACAGCACGAGGGGCACGGGCTGGTGCCCTGCACGCCCTGACCTCCTCCCCTTCTCGCTCGGTAAAACTGACTCAGCCTGCAAGGGAAACCATCCCTCGCCCCCACGCACCAGCTGCAGCTGCTCCAAGGCAGGCACGGGAACGGGCTGTCAGGCGGTGGCACACAGTATTTGGTCAATGCCTGCACTCCTCAGAGAAGTTGCTGTTCATCAGGGTCCAATCACTTCTCCTTTACTCACAGAGCTAAGAAAGGGAAGGCAAGGAAATGCAGGTAACTCAGCTCCAAGGCTGCCCTGCTCATTTCAGGGCTGCCTGGTGACACAGCAGCACATGGGCAGGGCCCAAGCGCTGCCCCAACCTCTGCCAAGGCCTTCAGGGGCAGCACCACCACTGTAACACAGCTGGGGCCAACCAGGGGACACCTGGAGCACCTGGCACTGGGCATGGAACGCCGGTCTGGAGCTGGCCATCATCGTGTGCCGCTGCGGCACGGCATCGCTCCATCCCTGACAGGGGACAGAGTGCCAGGGCAGGGCCAGGGCAGGGCAAGACCCCAAAGGCACTGACTGCGGAGCCACACCAGCTCAGGTCACACGTCAAATCACAGCTGAGACGCGTCTCTCTTGCTATCAACATGTATGTCACTGAGAGCTTGGATATCAAGGATGAAAACACCAAGATGAAGCTTAGAAAACCCAGTGGTCTTCCAAAGTCTACAAAACCTCGGAAGGGAATACATTTGGAAAGCCCCACCTGCGGGGCTGGGTTCATTGAAGTCACAGCTGAAACAGTGGCTGTTTTGGGGTCCAGGGCACCTCCTGCTGATGTAGTTCTTGGGGAGTTCATTATCAGCATTTGGAGAGGTTCCACTTTGATCCCCCTGCACTAAAATGAGTTGCAGATCAAACCAGGCAGCCAACAGAATTTTTAAATTAAACTACAAAATTACTTAAAATCCCCTTTGAGGATGTTATCACAGGGTTAACACCCACTCTTAGCTTCAGATAACACAGCAGCAATAAATGGTAATGTGCGCTACGGAACATGATTTATTTTTGCTGAGCAGGCTTGGCATTATAAATCTCAGCACTCTTAACATTTAAAGTTGTTATTCCAGTGACAAAATAGACATGAGGGAGATAACAGTCTTTATCTCCATTACCGTTTTATTGTTGTTCAGAGAATATGGATACGGACTGATCCAAGGGTAGGAAAATCACAGCAATTTGTTTGCATACTGGGGAAGCTGAGATAATGGTTGTATTTTACGACCGCACCAGGGAATCAGTTGAAATGCAGGACAGAGCAGATCGAAACGGGAGATTAACTGGATATTTTGGTTTCTGGTTTCTATTCCGGTTACCTTTCCATTCCCAGGACCTGCCTTAGCGCGACGTTCAGAGAGACGCTGCACGCGCGTGGCTGAACAGCTGACTCGTGGCACCCGAGTGAGCGAGGAAACGGGGCTTTAAAGGAAACAAAAAGGCTGCAGAACAGTTCTGTGCAATGCAGACAAACAGCACTGCCACGGAGGCAGGATCCTTCTGGATACCCAGCCGCCTGGAAATGACTCTCCACTCTCCCCCAGCTCCGCTGCCTGGGCTCCTGCAGCCCCCCGCGGGGCCGCAACACAGAGCTCCCGACCCGTCTGGCATTCTTCCTCCTTCCCGAGGGACACATTGCACCACAGAGTACCACAACACCCTCTGTAAGCTGAGCCTCAAACAGTGGAGCTGGAGCTGTGGTAAGGGCTACTCTGCAGAGGGCTTAAGCAGCTAAAGGCTGAAAACCAAAACAACAGAAACCCTACATAAGCCATTCAGCCAATCTGTCCCACCCCAGGACCTGGGCCAGGGAGGATGACCCTTTCCCCTCAAGAAATCAGGCTCATAATGCATCAGGAGAAAACAACAACCAGCACTGGAACTGCCCTGAATGGAGACATTGACTCCAACAGCTCAATCACGCCTTTACTGGGGAGGACGGCACAGTGCTGAGCTGGACACAGTGTTCCTGACAGTGTACAAACAATGCACCAGTGTCCACACATCTGGGTTCCAGCGGCCAGGAGCTCAGGCAGGTGGCCATCCTGGCATCTCACCCTTTACCGGAGCGCTGGGGATGGGCACAGGCCAGTCCTGGGTTCACTCTGCCCCAACCTCCCTTTCCAGGGCAGGGCAGTCGCCAGCTCCCGAACTCATGAGGGCTTTGGGAGGGCTGTGAGGAGCTCAGGTGCCACTGCCCAGGGATGCCCAGAGTGTCCCGGAGTCATGGCAGATCTATACAGGGATGCTGGGATGAGAAGCCCGGAGGTCTTTTGGTGTTTACCCATCAGCTCCAGGCAGACTGGCTGAGTAGCAGCTCCACCAGTGGTGGCTGCCCGGACCCCTGATGTGTACCCTGTGCCCAGAGCCTCGGTGGGTGCCCACACAGCACTGCCCGGACGCTCCCCGTGGTGCCCGAGCCCGGAGCCAGCCCTGGCTGCAGCTGGGGCTTTGTGCCTGCTCAGCACATCGGCGTGAGCGCTGCCAGCTCCCGGCCGCAGCCGCGCAGCCGAGATGGGGAGGAGCAGGGAGGAAGCAGCCGCTATTTTTAACCTGCCGGATCAGCATCCTGCCAGGTCAACACGCCTCGGCTGCGCTCCGTGTGCCGGCTCTGCGGGCCTCAGCTCCGCGCCGGCCGGCACACACCTCTCACAGCGGTTACGGGAGGAGGCACCAGCCCGCACCAGCAGCACCTCCAGAGACCCAGCAGCTGCGACTTGTATTCTCAAAGGGTTTCCTCCACAAGCGTTTGTTCCCTCAGCCGATCACCACCGAGCGAGGTTGGACTTAATGATCTTGGAGGTCTTTTCCAACCTTAATGATTCTGTGACTCTAAACCTGCTGGCAGGGGTATTGCCTCTGCTCCAGCTCCCAGAGTAAGGGAAGCTGATGAGTACCCGGTCTGCCATGGCATTAAGCCCTTCCACCTACTGACCTTCCAGGCACCAGATCTCGCCAGCTTTTTGGGGAGGAGGCATCAGGGGTTTGGCAGAGCCCTGCAGACTCCTGTTCACGCAAGCAGCCACAAGAACCTTGCCCGGGAGCAAGGACGTGCTGGGTCAGATCAGGCGCACGTGCAGCCAAGCATCCCGTCTCCAAGGGACAACAGGCAATGCACACAAAGAGGGCAACCACACAACGTTTCCACTGATATTCTCCCACCCTCTGCAACGTTTAGCTCAGGAAGATCCTGAGCCAGAGGTGGTCTCTCTGCATTTAGTAAACCTCGACCATTTTACTAAGTCCTACAATTCCATTTGGAAAGCTGAGGATGGGGCTGTCCTGCCTGTCACCCCAAGGACTGCCATACGAGCACCCACAGCATGCCTCAAGGTCTTGGGCTTAAGGGAACACCCAGTGCTGGGTTCTGACCTCCTGCAGCTGGTCCCCAGAGCAGGGGGACCCCACAGCAACAGGGACTGGGGCAAAGCTGGGTTGTAAGGCCACACCACTCCAGATTGCTACTGGTGCCTGCTAGGAGCGACCCAGCTTTCCCCAGTGCTGGAGAGGGAGCAGCTCCCAGTTTGGTTCTCACACAGAGGTGAGGAGGGGGAGAGAGATGCAAGCCCCCCAGATGCCATCACCAGTGACCAGGCATCCTCCTCACAGCCCTTCACAGCCCCACACCGGTGGGTCAGTCGCATCATCACCTGCTCCCAGTCCTCTCAGTAATCCCTAGATTACAGAGTCCCCAGGCACATCTATTCTCTCATTAATCTCTGGATTAAAGTATCCCCAAATCGGCTTTGACGCAGTGCACTGCAAACAGCTGAGTTACGCTTTGCTCCTGCAGCGATCCTGGATTAGGCAGAAGGAGACATGTCCGTGGGTCCTTCCCACCCATGGGGGAGCACAGGCTCAGGGAAAGCAAGGGAGGTCTAAATACAGTACATGTACAAATAAAAAGCAGAAAGGATAGGACTGTGTTTCGTAATCAAAGTACTTATCTGATAAAACAACTTCATGGAGGTTCCTGGATTAATTAAATCTCAATCCAGATGATCTCCAAACAGCAACTCACATCATTTGCGACAACAGAAATACCCAATGGCTCTCACCCTAACCCAGCACTGGGAAACACCTCACTTGGTGCTTTCCTGGGAACTACACACAGATTTTTAGAAAAGCCATTGCTATACCACAGAGAATTCACCACAAACTGTCCTGGCTTCAGGGCCCTTCCCTGTAGCACAATGGCAGGGCAGGGATACAGATGGGAATGACAGAGAGGCAAGGGGGTTACAGAGGGAATAACAAGATTAAACCAGAAAAAGGAAATGAAGGCTTAGTGGTAGATTGGTTGACTGCAAAACCTATTCATTTTGGGAAATGTTCCCCCAGGAGATTAAAGACTTGCCAGCGCATCAGCCAGTGCCTGGGGAAAGGGTGCAGGGAGCAGCCATGGGTGGCCAGGAGTGGCTGCACCGTGTCATGACCATCCCACCCAGTGACCATGGCACATCTCTGAGGCCACACAGTCCCAGCACGGTCAGCCCCATGCCTGCAGGGGAGAAGGTCCCTTGGCAGAGCCATCAGAAATCAGGAATGTCCCTCTGGAGGGGCCAGGGACCCTGCTGGCCACACAGTAGCCCCACACCATGGCCATGGGTACTCCCAAGGGTCCTCCTCCAACAGCACAACCACCTGGCCATGGCCACCTTCCCACACAGCCCAGGCGAGGCTGCTGCTCCCCCTCCCAGTGCCATGCTGGGAATTATGAGTGCCAGGGCTGTGCCACACCTGTGTCATCCACAGCCATTGCTGGGGCTGAGGCACTGACACCGTGTTAAAAGCGAAAGCACACACCCCAAAATGAGGTCCCCAAAATGCACACCCCACCCAAAGACTCCTGCCAGTGCCTCCCCAGAGCAGGTCCCCGGCGTGGGGGGCGCGGGGCACCCATCACATGCTGGAACAGTTCCTGTCTGTTGCATCACACCAGCAGGAAGGGATATGTCTCTGTCTCCATGTGAAAGACCCCACCATGGCCATCGTGGGGTCAAGGCCTGAGAGCTCACTGCATGGAGACCAGGACATCTGACGGCATTGGGGCAGGGACAGAGCTGGAGGGGGAATCTTGTCACAACAGCAAGGTACCCAAGGGGAGACATGCAGGGCTGTGGTCTTGGCCACGCTCGCAGGTGGGGGACAGGACACAGGCAGTGCCAGCATGACCCAGCCCTGCCACCAGAGCCCCCTGCTCCAGGAGGTACCCACAGCCCTCGGGCCAGCCTGGTGCTCAGCATCCCTCCTCCATCAGAGGTCACCTGCAACAGGGCAGGTGTGCACAGACATGGAACACCAACACGAGGTGCTGTCCCACTGGGCTGAGCCATGACTGAGCTCCCGTCCCACCTAAATCTGCTGAGCACACACGCTGGTGCCACGGCCGCTCCCTCGGGGCAGGGCTCATGGAAAGGGGTGTTCACACCATTCCTCCCATTCCTCCCTCATTTGGAGGTATTTGCCCAACTGTGGGCTCGGAGGTGGCCAGGTGGACAGCACTGCTGCACACAAAAGGTGACACCCACAGCCCGAAGCCTTCAGGAGACAGGTATTTTGGATCCAGCTGCTGAAACGGGCCAGCTCGGGGCAGGGGGGCACAAAGGGCCCTCCTACATCTCCAGCAAGCACGTCTAAAAGTGGAAGCTACTCCAATGGTTGTTTGTATTCAAGTGTCTCAATTTGTCCTACTTTTGTCTGGGCACTCAGCAGAATTGCCAATGAAGACAGATTTATGCAGTAGAACAAACCAAGCGTATTTTCTGGACATTTTTCACATGAGATCTGCCGTTCTGGGGCAGTGCTGTGAGATCTGAGCCGGCATCGCCCTGGAACCCACTCACCCCGCTCCCAGCACCCGGCGAACCCCGTGACACGGCCGGGGTTGTGCTCTGCACCTCAGCACCTCCACGCTCCCTGGCGACCCGAGTCGAATTAACACAGGGGCCGCGTTCCTTCTCGGCAGTGCTTGGAACCGCACAAGAACGAGGCATTCAAGTGTGCACTTGTGAAATACCATCCTCACCCCACATTTGCATGAAAATACAAGACCTATTTAAGTGACAACACCACTTCACTAAACCAAATTACATAACCCGGCTTGTTCTCTCAGCTGACACACCAGAGATACCTTCATTTCCAAAGCAAGTCTGCACCTGCTGCACAGCATTTGGAAGGATCTTTTTCTTTTTTTTTAACCAGAAGACGGGTTACCAGCCACAGCGTTTTAGGAATATGCTGCTTTCACACATGTAGAAAAAATAAAACTGAATTATCTAAATTTTTTACCGGCTAGTAAGGTCTACCATTTCAAAGTGCACTCAGCCTCCCTCTAGCAGAACCACTGCATGGAGACTCAGGAGTCCTGCACAGCGTGAGGTGAAGAGAAATTCGCAGCTGACACACAGCCATTAAGCCCCTCCCGTACTTCCCCCCCGCTCCACCACCACAGCAGGGACCACCCCGGCCGAGTCAGTCACCTCCTGCACAAACGCCTCCGGCTGTTTCGTTTCTACGGAGGGGGTTGCTATAGTTCACTGGTAGATGCACAAGGTCTTCCGAAAATGCCAGCACACAGCCACAGATCACCAGACAGACTGGATCGTATCACTGAAACCTCGGGTTGGAAAATCCCCAGACCTCCTGGTGTCACAGAATCACTGCGGGCTCATCTCAACCCTCCATCCCTCTCAACCGGGAAACCCGAGTTCTCAGCAGGTCACAACCAGGCGGCTACAGCCCCGTTTTTCATTTGATAGCTGTTGCAGCTGCCTTTCAGAACGCAGCAACGGCAAACTCATCCTTCCACGGCGCACAGCACACAGTGATGCGAGTCAGACGACTGGGAGCTCAGCCCCATCCTGGCCACACCACCCTCCTGGAAGCACCGGCTCACACCATCCCCCCCAGCAGAAACGTCCTGCCAGCGTGACGTGGCCTCCACAGGTCCATCACAACCCCACGGTGGGTCCACCCATCCCTTGGCCCCACAGTGTGAGACACCCAAGGAGAGAAGCAGAGCCACGGATGCCCCCGGGCATCACCTCCCCTGCCTCTGGGGGCTGTCACGCCGAGCACTCACGTTCAAGCTACACGTAAGCAACACGAACAATCATTTTCTCACCAGGTATCCAAAGCTTTCCATTACTATATCAAGCCAAAGAATTCCCACTAGATAAACCCTCCTTCAGCCATGTGCTGGAGACATAAAAATCCTGAAGTCTGATCGTATGTTGGCTTCCTCTAAGCCTCAGGAGAATGACACAGTAAGGGAAAGCCTCTTTGGCTACTAATTAAGCTATGAATAAACCTGTTCAGATCCTGGTATGGGGTCTGGTTTTTGAAGCCTCATAGAAGGGGTCAGCGCCACCGGGAGGGATGAGGGGTTCGGTTTTGCTTTACAGCGGCCCCAGTTTCCTCCCGAAGCGAGGGAGCAAAGGGAGGCTGTGACAGAGCTGATGTGAAGTCGACAGCTCTTCGGCTGCCAGGGAGGACAGCAGAGGCGGCTGCAGGTCCGTCCCCATCCTTCCTTCACCCGTCGCTGGTGGAGCTGCCTTTGTGGCGGCTGCGGCGTCATGTGCCGGGTGAGCTCACGTTCCGATGCCTGAACCGAACATGGCCACACCGTCTCCTCCACTCCCGAGCCATTATGGGAAACCACTTTCAAACGCACCATGAGCCTCACCGGGGCTGTGACATTATCCATGTCCAACAGCCTTGGCATCTACTCGCCTCTGCAACGCACCAGTCAGGATTCGCATTCCTTCCTGCAGCGGCTTGTAGGGAAAATAGCCCCGAGACAACTGTTCCATTCGGTGACGAGACCCGCCA
>VXAY01005273.1:101848-118926 GCA_013399855.1 Oxyruncus cristatus | reverse complement strand
ATCCTTCTCTTGGATGGATGGCCTTACAGGGCTAAGCGAGCTCCATCTACCCAGGTTTGAAATTAGAGTTGTCCTTCTCCTAGGATGACCGCCAGAAGGCTGGCGGGCTCATGCTACCCATGGACACATTTTATTTGACCCTTCAGTTTTGAGCAGTCTGGCATGGGAGACCCTACCACAGGCATATGGCACCGCCAGCACAGCTCACAACCTCGTAAGGGCATACAGGCTTCTCCCCCACTAAAGTGATTTGGACAAGCCTTTCTCTCCCTCCTAGACCCCTACACTCCCCCTAGACTCCTACACTCTAGCCCAGGGACATTCCCTTGCCCTGAACACCCTTCTGAGATGCTATAATTCCAAAACAAACCGTTCCTAGGCAGAGGCCGCAGACAAGCCAAGCCCAACACATCCCACCCTCACTGCAACAATGCCGGAACTGGCGCGATCCCAACATATCCCCGGACAGAGCGAGCACACAGATAAGGGGTGCCCGCACCCCCCCATGGCTCGGGCACCTCCCATGGCCCCAGCCCAGCCTAAACATGCCAACCCCCACAAAAATCCACTACCCAAACTAACCTTACCACCCTCCCCCCCTCACTGGTGCCACCACAGGCCCCCCTCACACCGACCACCCGCAGCCTGTCAGTCTGGGGATTCCCCAGGCCCATCTGGTCCCCTCCCAGCTCCCGCCCGACCCGGCTCTGCGATCCTGCTACTGTCCTCCACGGCAGGCGGCCACCCGCCATCTGCTCGCCCCTCTCCACCGCGCCGACGTCGAAGCAGAGGTGGCACTGGTCCACCATATACATAGATATATATAATGTAGATATAAATGTACACATATGAACATATGATAATGTTTATGTACCTCTGAATATGCTACGTATATTATACATGCACTGTTTAGGGAGTGGGGACTGCAGATAAAGTGTAGGAGTGATCAGTCAAGTTGGCTTGGGATATGTGTATTGGTATGGTTGCCATATACAGCACTTTATTTTTTAGGGGTATATTAAACAGAAAACTACCATCACCATCATTTAAAAATTTCAACTTTTTAAAAACTGACATGAAAACACAGTCTTATTGAATCTACTGCAAACAACCTCAGAAAAGAAATTAACATGCCTTCATTTGGTCTGGTCAGCTTTCTCTTGGATGCCATTCATTTCATTAACAATTCCCATGTTCTCAATCTTCTCAATCTTCAAAATGTCTGAAGCTTGAGATGCTTATGTTTATGTAGTGATGTTTATAATTTTTTACTGCTACTAATGAATACTCAATGACAGATCCCTTTCTTTAAAGAATTCTGAAAGGACTAGAGTCCCTTCCAATTTTGTTCTGTGGGACCTGGTTTCCCTTTAACATGACTCCTTTGGAGTTTATACTGCTGATCCTTCAGTACATTCATTTTCATTGAAATGGATTTACTAGATAACTACATCTTAAAGAGCTTTACAACACTGTAAAAATTGTATGTTATCAGGCACAAGTATGGTTTTTACTCTTCACAGAAGCCATATATACCAGTGGTAAAATGGTAGAGGAGACAAGCATTTTGTTTAAACTGTTCTATCCTGAATTGCCAGCGTCACAACAATTCATAAGGGACTTTGTATTTAGACTAAAGTATGAAAGTTTAAATACCTGCTGATATATGGCTGCTTTGAAAACTTGAGAAAAAAATTGCTGTATGTAGGAGCCACATTCTGTGATGCATATATTGGCCAATCAACTGCACTATTTTTTTCCCTAAAAGAGGAAAATAAGGACAAAAAGAGCCCAGGATTTGGTGTAAGACAGCATGCTTGTGAGATGAAATGCAAATTGAAACTGACTTGAAATGTTTCATATTTTTTCTACACAGAAAGGTTAACACCTTTGTTCTTTGTTTGTTTTGTCAGTTTGGGGATTTTTTTGTATTTCAATCAGTGTGAAATCAAGCACAACCAATACATTTTTGTTTTAGTTTTTCTTACCTGAAATTTTAAAGTCAGAGGGATCTCTCTGACTTTGATCTTGATAAAATCTAATGTCAGGTAAAATTCCCCATCAGTTTAAAGGTGTTTAAATGTGTAAAATGCTTCAAATCTATGCATGAGACTGAATACAGATAACAAAGCTATAATTCCCATACTTTGCTATTATCATATCTGTTCCTTCTGTGATTGATTCTTGCAACATCACGATTTAATGGAAGAGTTTAGTCTCCTTATGATTCAGCATAATGAGAAACAAAAATAACATTCTAAAATTTTGAGGTTTTAATCTTTTTGCTACACCTGAATAGTAATTAATAATTCTGTCCATTCTTTTCCAGTTATTGTAACTGGTTTTATTATAAATCACTACGTTTATGTTCTGCAATGTAATATATTCATAAGTGAGCTACAAGATCATGACCAGCACTGCAGGGAAAGTCTCTCTGAGGGTTGAGGTATCATTGAACAGAAAGAAAATTATTGTCAGAATTACTGAACACTCTTTATGACAAAGAACAAAAAATATTTTCTGTTAATTGGTTGGAGATTGAAGAATAATCAAAACATGATATATCATGCATATATTAAAATAATAGTAAGCAGTGTTGTTGATCTTGGTTTGTTTGGTGGAATTTTTTCCCCCAACATTTTTATCAAACAAATTGAAATAATTAATCCTAAACAGGAACAATGTAAATCATAGACATGGATTTGGAGACAGTACATTTTTAAAGCTGCTAATAGAAGTTAACAGATCAAAATAAGTCAAAATTGTTATTTTATTTACAAATATATAAATTCTTCATCAAATTTTATTACCAGACTGACAATATAACTTAACTCTAGCACTTGCATGTTACATGAATATCAATTGTTCACATGTGATAGTTAGATGCTACTATTTGTTCTGGGGGTTTTATCTCATGGTGGTGCAAGGTACATAAAGAGATTTACTGCTTTACATTTCAATAGAGCATACTAAATTAAAAACTATGTCTCTCTGTTCTGCACCTTATTTGCCAACATGTTAGCCAACCAGTATGACAATTTATTTTATTTGAAATAATTATTTAGTTTTTTTTATTCTCTGGAATAATCTTATTTGGGGAGGGGGATAGGTGGGCTAAAAACTATTTTTCATCTGACATTTTTTACAATTTCCTGTCCATAGCCTGTTAGATGGTATGGTAATCTGCTCTAAATAATTCCATTATAGCTCCTGAGTTGCCCTTTTGACAACTTTTGACTAAGGAAAAACATTTGCACTTTATTTTCTATTTATCTACCTCACAATTTCAAATGGAAGGAAGCACTTTGAATCTCAGATACCTGATGTCCTTAATAGCTAATATAAGGAAGTTAACTGACAGGCTGTGGGAGTTCATGAATACAGTTGCATGTGCTACACACACAAAAAAAAAAAAATATGAAACATTGTTATACAAACAAATGATACATCAAGAAAAGGAGCAAAACTTGCTGCAAAAGTGCACAAAGAACAGAGCAACATCTTGATTTCGAGTAAAAAGAAGACAACTTCTGGAAAGAAACTTTTTTTCAAGAAAGGTTTCTAAAATCCACCTAAATTCCAAGCTTATTGTTTTGATGGGCCTTGTGAGCTATGTCATGCATTATTGTTTTTGATGTCATGGCAAACATGTCTTCAACAGAGAACCTTTATCTTCCCAACTGCTGCATTTGTTGTTACTCCGCTGGACAGGGTTTGATATTAGCAATGGGTCCTCTCAGTGACAGAGTTCTGGTCAACTGCTCTCTAATTGTAAACAGAGTTGGACAGAGGTTGAGGATCCTTGACCTGTGTATCAGCTTTAATTTTAACCACTGTGGTCACCATTATGACAATATCTCAAAAGCATGATATAATCTGTGTTGTTTAATAATGTAACAAATGTTTACCTATAATGAACAAAAACTTAACTAATATTACTCCATGAGAGGATAGGAATAAAATATATAATTTAGTTTGGGGTACTTACCTTGTATTTTATGTATAATAATTATGACATATTTTCATTACTTTCCAGGGATTTGATGTGAATCAGTTGATAATACATCCTAACAGAAAACTATTTACTACTTCTAAGGGTACAAGAAAAGATTGAAAATACAATAGTTTAATGATAGTTTTAAATTAACTTGCAAATAAAAACTAAATCCTTTGTCGTGAATGTTCTTATTAAAGTGACGGATGTTCATTGGTTGCTCTTTCACATTTTCTGATTTTGATAAAATGGCTGAGAGTATTCCACAGTCAGGAGTAAAATGATATTTTGGTTTATCTGAAGCCCAAAAAGGCGCAATAAAAACTGTTCAAGACAAAGTTTTTAGCCTTAAACAGCGAAGTATTTATTGCAACGTTGGGGAGCCCCCAGCTCGTGCTGGACAAAGAGCTCCCAAGTCCTTGGCACAAATCAGGAAATATATACAGTTTCTGCGAGGGATTGCAACATTCTACATCCATATTCATACGATTGCAACATCTAATCATACATATTGATAATAGGTGGAGCATAGGCGGAGCCCGGGCGGAGCTCAGGGTGGAGCTTTTCTTGGCCCTCAATTCTGGGGGTACATCCGCTTTTCTTCATCATTGAGGTTTTCTTCATCATTGTAGTCTTCCTCAGTGTGACCTTTTTAACTTTCAATTGTTCTTGCCCCAGTTACTGAAGCCTGGAGAGAGCCTTGGCTTCAGGCCTATTCCACCTATTCAAATGTCTACCTTAGCTTACTTTACTCTAATTTATTACCCCAAGCCCATTGTATGATGTTCCTAATGTTTTTCTCTAGTTTTGGGTCCACTGAACTGAACAGAACAAAATTTCTTTCACCATCAGCAGAGCAGATATGGAACAAGATACCTTGGTTAACTCTTTTTAGGTCTTGTTCTCATTTCATATCTGTCCCTTTCCTCCAGAAGAGAGAAGGAAATTCCATCAAAATTCTTAATAATAAATTAAACTCCATACTAGATAGACCTTCCTATTACACAAATCTTTGGAAACACTTATTTCTTTATCCTTATATCCAAATATGCAACTTCACTCTTTAATGCAGGGCTTTTGTTACTTTTTAGTTATTTAATGAAATACAATATTCACTCTTTTTCTGACGTGTGTCTGACTTACCACAGTCTTTGGAAGTAAAAAGTCTTACTATACAGGTTTTGGTGTGAATACTTAAGATGTATTTAGGTAATTGTACCAGTTTATAATTACAGTGTAGGCAAAATAGTTTGAAATTTTTATAAAGACAGAGAAGCACTTGGGGGGATGATGAATGAGAGACTGGACATGAGCTGGCAATGTGCTCTTGCAGCCCAGAAAGCCAGTTGTGTCCTGGGCTTCATCCAAAGCACTGTGTCCAGCAAGGAGAGGGAGGTGATTCTGCTGCTCTACTCCACTCTGGTGATACCCCATCAGGAATATTGCATCCAACTTGGGGGCCTTCAGCACAGGAAAGACGTGGACCTGTTGGAGTGAGTCCAGAGGACGACCATGGAGATGATTAGAAGGATGGAGCACCTCTCCTACAAGGAAAGGCTGAGACAATTGGGATTGTTCAGTCTGGAAAAGAGACAACTGAGTGATGACCTAATTGCAGCTTTCCGGTACCCAAAGGGAGCCCACGAGAAAGACAGAGAGGGAATTTTCACAAGAGCATGTAGTGACAGGACAAGGGGGAATAGATACAAACTAAAAGGGGATAGGTTTTGATTAGATATTAGGAGGAACTTCTGTGCGATGAGTGTGGTGAGTCACCAGAAGTGCCAGTGAAGTTGAGGATGCCTCCATTCCTAAGGCTGTTCAAGGCCAGGCTGGAGGGAGCTCTGAGCAACCTGGCCTAGTGAAAGTTGTCCCTGCCCATGGCAAGGGGGTTGAAACTAGAGGATCTTTAAGGTCCCTTCCAACCCAAACCAGTCTATGATTCTATGACTCGACGTTCCTGCAGTGTTTAGAAGTTAGCAGGACAAACTACTCAGCATTAAATCTTAATTAAATGGGACATTTCAGAGTAGACTCTGTTGCCTTTTTCATCTTTCCTTTAATAATGTCACACCTTCTCAGCAAGGAATCAAGGTGCCTCTGTACAATAAGTTTTGATGCACTTTAATTTGCACTCAGAGAACTATAAACACTGTTTCTCTTAATAGATTCTGTACTTCAGTAACTGCTCTGCACTTTTTTTTTTGCTTATTTTCTGATGTAAATTTTTTTGCCATTTTTATAGTACTAATGCCAGGACCACATTAGAAGACAACACATGGATAAATAAATGCAGATTGTCATCACCTGTTTAAAGCAACAACCTTTTCCCATTGTTTCCTTCACTGACAATTATTAAATCATGCAGCGGTACTGACATATTTTTACAATCAGTGACACAGAACCAATCAAGTCCTGCTAAAAAATATATGGGGATTTTCTTCAGACTAAGGCTCAAAGTTTTTGGTGTTTCATGAACTTATCTATCCACACCTGAGGTCAATAGTGGCCAAAAATTCATTATTAACTTGATCTTGATTGGTATTGAGGTTAACAAAATGAATTCCTGGGTATTTCCAGGATAAGGGTGCAGATGTCTACAAAGGACAGATCTCACTTAGGGTGTAGCCTAAAAATTCTTTGTCTCAATTTAGATATTTAGAGAGGAAAATACAAGAAACTCTGGATACTAGCAAGTCTGTTTTAATAATTCATTCTGGCTGGCTGTCACTGAGAGGTTTTTTTGCCTTATTCTTACTAAAATTTTGAATAACTTATATAATAGTAGTCAAATAGCTTAGATGCTACTGTTTGCAAATGAAGCTAGAAGAAAATACCATAAAACCAGAATAAGTATTTGGGAATTCAAATGGAATTTCAATCTGATGATCAATGCACTATTTGTTGAGCTCACTGTACTTATAGAACTAAAACATTTTTCTGTACAACAGTCTAAAAAAGTTATCTTTGGAAAAATACACAGTTTTCACCCACACAGCTTAACTAATTGCTGACATTTAAATGTATGGTTTACCTTTAATTTCTTTTCTTTGAAAGGTATTCTGTATGCTACTTTACTGTTCAGAGGGAAAATGACATATATTCAAAGGGAAAAGTCAGAAATTGAAGCAGTGTTAAAGCAGTCCATCAAGAGGATTTGTTTTACATTAGAGAAAAGCAATACTTTCCAACCATTTTCTGTGTTATGTCTTCTTATTACTATAAATGTGACAAATGGAATACTATGGAACCTTCTAAGATAAGTTTCCACCTCCTTTTTTAAGTTTGAAATAAAGATTATGTTCTTTATGTCTAATATTTATTCTTCTGTGTTAAATAGTAAAAAATTTGTGCTTTTCTATAGACTTTTGGAGAACCTTTTAGTAAAAATCTACTTTAGAACTGAATGAATGACATAATTCTATATATTAAAAAAAGGAATGAGTAAGGTTATTTTGATATCAGCACCTTTGATCTATTTGATGAGGATGTCACTGACAGGTAAAAACTGCAACAACTATAAAAATAACACATAAGATGGCATTTTCTGTATACTCATACCTACATTTAGAACAGCAGTAAGAAAAGAAATCAAACCCTTAGGGTATTGCTTGAAATAAAGTATTGACTTCTAAACTTGAAAGAACAAGGAAAAATTCTGGAAATTAAAATTTAAAAGGTGGTAGGGTTAGTACCCTAGTAGGTGACCTAGTAAGTGAGAAAGAAATACAGCGATTGCAATAATGTGGTAGAAACAGAGTGCGTTTATCAGCTCTCTTCTCTTGTGGATAACAATTTTTAAAACTTTAAGGAATAACAACCTCCCTCAAGATTTTCTGAATTTTATTGGCAGTTAGATATACGGGACAAAAATGAAATCTTGAGATGTGGATTATGCTTCATAAGTTTCAAAGCCACCTTTTACTACCTCAGACTTCTCTAAAATTATGTCCTGTGCCTTATGTATGCACAGAAAATTTCAGAAAAAAAAAACTGTTGCGCAATCTGTTTTGGGTTTTTTTGTCCTCAAGAATTTTATATTGTCTGTGAGTTTTTCTTATTATTTTCGTATGTTCTGGTTTGATGGTAGGTTTTGAGAATCTTGAACTGTTCTGGATGCAGAAAGTCTATTGATACTTTTATGTCTTGGAACTTCAAATCAAACTAGTTATTTGTCTGGAGAATGCCTACAGTGTTAAAATTCAATATGCCAGGTAAACAACTAACAGAATATACAACTATTACTTTTATTTTATAAATGAGTAGCTGTGTATCTAACTCTGGATCTAGTGCTGTAACAAACAATATCAAATCAATATGATTGATGTTACCTTAATTTTACTAAAAACATTTTAAGGGTGCTGGAATTACTCCATTTTATTGGTTAAGTTGCTAGGGTGTGTTTATTAAAATCTTAATAAACATTAATTTTATGGAAACCAAAGTAAGTAAATTTACCCACGCCACTTGCAATATGAATTTATTTGATGTATATCTATCTGTGCCAGTTTGGGGTGGTGCACAGTAAATTTTCTTCACATTAGGTTGTATGGGGATATGTTTTGGATTTGTGTTGGCAACTTAGTAACACAGGGATTTTTTTCATTGCTGCTGAGTGGTGCTTGCCCAGAGTCAAGGCCTCTCCTGCTCCTAAGGTCTCCCCATCAGTGAGGAGGCTAGGGGTGTACAAGAAGTTGGGAGGGGACACAACAGGTACACCTGACCCCAGCTGACCAGAGAGATATTCCATAGCACATGGTATCATGTTCAGCATATAAAACAGGGGAGAAAAGGAGGAAGGGGGGGATGTTCAGGCTGATGGTGCTTGTCTTCAGCATTGCATTCGAAGGAGCCCTGCTTTCCTGAGGAAGGCTGAACGCCTGCCTGCCCTTGGATGAATTCCTTGTTTTGCTTTGCTTGTGTGTGTGCTTTTGCTTTACCTAATAAACTGTCTTTTATCTCCATCCGTGAATTTTCTCATTTTTACTCTTCCTCATCCCACCGGGGCAAAGTGAGTGACAGCTGTGTGGTGCAACCTGCCAGCTGGGGTTAGACATGACACTTTCTTGCAAAAACATCTTTACATACAACCTAGCAGTTATTACATGTTTGAGAGCTTTTCCTTATTCCTATATGCAATAAAATATTATGACCTTCTCTGCCAATTTTTTTTCTAGGCACTTAGACTCCTGAAAATACATAAAAGTAGCATATGAGAGGATGTCCTGTTCCAGAAAAGAAGTACATCCTAGAACGCAGAAGACATCTGACAGTGAATGAAGAATAGACACAAAAGTACCTGTGAGACAGAGGGTCGTACAGAGTAAAAGGGTACTGTAAAAGGAGGTTTAGTGGCTTTGAGAAGAAATCCATATTTAGAAGACACTAAACAAAGCAGGCCTATGCAAGGTACATTTTTCTCTGCCCATTTTTTGTTTACCTTTTTTTTCCTCTGTAATTTACTTGACTTGATGGTAAACAGCAATGGAAGATGCTCTATGTTTTCTTGTCTTTCCACCTTTTAGCTCTACATAAATCGTTCTTTAGAGTCTGAAAGTCATACCTTTAATATTACTTATATTAAGTATAAGTTTCCATTTATATGGGGGGGAGTTTCCACTTTTTTTTTCCTCAAAGGCTTTATATTGCACAGTTTTATGAGGTGGGTAGCATCTACAATAAAATGATTTTAAAAATACACATGAATTGATTTATGATCTCCAGAACAGCACTTGGTATACCGAGATGTAAATTATCCTTGTTCTTTTAAAACATCTGCAGCTTTTCTTTCATCACTTCTTAGGGCACAGATTTGATGCCCTCTAGCGACCAAGCTCTTGGTTTAATACTTAAATATACATAGACAGTGGACTGGGTACAGATGTGAGTAGATCTTACACATCAGCATGACAGTTTTCTGACCCTGATATACATTATGAAAGCTTTTTCATTATTTCTCCACGAATTAACATGAGACTAAAATTATCTGAACCTTCTTCCCCCGTCATATAATATAAAACAAGAGAACATAGTTAAAACTATGAGAGAAGATAGTGATAAATATTGAGTTGAGAGTTTCTTTCTTTTATTTCAGACAAAAGCCATTTCCTCTTAAAGGTTGAGAGAACTGGCATATGCTTACTGTCATGCTAGCAAACTCCGCAGACTATGAAAAGCACACTGCAGCTTCCATATGTTACAGAGCATATTATAGCTGAATATAAAGCTGAGAATTCTGTATCCCTCTGTCCTTCACATTTTTCCCAGACATACAGTGGTGCAATATACACGACTAATGTGTTAAATGTGTCTCTTCTATGAAGAGGTTATTTAGCACCTTCAGATGACAGAACATCATAGCTGCAACAATCTATATCAAATTGTGTCAGACTGATAGAGCTTTATAATGTAATGTTCCTTTGCATTTTTTCCAGATATAGCAAACAAGGTTTGTGGGTTTTTTGAGGTTTTTGGTTTGGTTTGGTTTGGTTTGGTTTGTATAATTTTGGTTGTTTTTCTTTTTTAATACATCACATTGCTTAGCCTCTAAATACATCCTCCTTCTGGTAATTCTTGAACAGATTTAAATTAAAACAGGTAAAATTTTACACAGATTTACTGAGGTATAATCAGCCTGTAATTGTTACAAAATTTACCAGAAAACTGTAACTTTTAGAAGCAAAGTCCATGTTGACTTCTGTGCAGAATAGTGTGACAGATGTTCTTATGATGCTAGAGATGTAACAAACTATCTGTAAGTAATTTGAATAACTGGTGAAGCAAGATATATCTGACAACACCAGGAAGTTATGAACATGAGGAGGGGCATAGAGTGACCCCTGTGGCTAAGTAGCAGGGAAGATAGTCTGTTGAATCAATTTTTTTTCCTACTTAAAGTCCTAAGTATATTATATATTTTAAAGAACATGTGAAATAGCTATATTAAAAACAAACACACCCACACTCCCCAAAAACCAACCAAATCCTACAAAAAACTACCAAAACATCAACAACAACGAAAAAAAAGCAACCAAAACTCACTTATTGTTTAGGAACAATACTCCACAGTTCAGTGCTCTCACTGAGACTCTCCAAGCCATGTGTCTCTCAGTCACTCCTTCTCTCTCTCCCCCACTGTGGTGGGCTGGAGGGGAGAATTGGAGGCACAAAAGGTAAAGATCACTGGCTGAGCTATGAAAAATTTACTGGAAATGTCAATGAGATAAGAAAATGAACAGTAACAGCAACAAAATTAATAACATAAGTGTACAAAAGAGAGAGTGAATCACATGTGAAAATGCTCACTGCAGAACGCAACCAAACCACAGCCGTGCTACTCTGAGTGCTCCTTCCAGCTTGGAACCAGTGCCACGCTTACTCACCCAGAAGGAGCCCCTTCTCCTCAGAAGAGACTCCCTTCCCCCTCCCTCATCAGTGAGTGAGGCGGTATAGAATAAGCTCTGGGTCCTAGCCTTGTCCACTTCTGGATACTGTAAAAATTAACCCTGTCCTGGCCGGAACCAGGGCACCACTTTTATCTGTGATTTACAAGAGAACTTATTATAGAGAAAAGCATTGAAGGAGTGAAAGTGAAATCATTTATAGAACAAAGATAACAAACTTTTAGTTTTTTAATCCTATTCTCATAATTTCTTCAGAACTGACAGTAAGCACAGAGGAAAGGAATATTGGATTCTTAACTATTGGAGCAACTAAAGTCAGAACAGTTTCTTGACATGCCTGTGCTGGTATTTATTACTCTATAGCAGCATATGCAATATGGAAAACAACTATTTTATTTGAAAGTTAAAGATTATTTATCAGATTTTCTGTGATACAAAGACAGAACTCTACCCTCCTTTTTTATTAAAAGTCAAGAAGTCAGAACAAGCTTTCTTAAAGATCTATGTAGCAGAGAGATTTCTGCCACAATAGGCAGGAACAGAGCAGTTTTAAACAAAGCAATGTTGTCAGTTGCTCAAGGCAGCAGACAGCAGATGATGGCAGAATTAGGTATTGTTGTGTACCAAGGCCTGGATGTTAGTAAAGCAAGCAGCAACAATAACATTGTAGCAAAAAAAAAAAAAGCCAATATTTTATTTTGGCATATAATGAATAATTAAATGAAACACTGAAAGGAAAAGAAACTATCAGCTAAGTGTTTGCTCCCCATCACTGTATGGTTTATCGCTCTTGGCGTATTTGCTGGTATACTGTCTTTCTCCTTGATCCTTACTGGTTTTGAACCTCAGAAGTAAACTTTTTTCTTCATGTTTAAAGATTTAGGAAAACATTCCATATGTCATGTGTTATTATTGTGAGTTATAAGTTATGTCTAAATCTTAATTTTAATATGAAATTTTTTGTTGATAATTTTTCAGTGTTTTATTAGAGAATAAAATATTTACTGGTGATATATAAAGTTTCTAGATGTATTTATGTTATTTGGGGAATTTTTTTTCTATATTACAGTCTTTATCCCTTATTTCCAACATACCTGCTAATAAATAACACCAGTAGCCCCGCAGGTATGATCAGGAAAAGAAAGCTAATATTTACCCTTTTTCCTACAGGATGGGTTGACTGTGCAAACAAACACAAAGCTGAAGTTTTCAGTCCTCTGGGTAATTTAATCTTTTAACTACTTAGATGCTTATTACGTGAGTTTTTTCTGGATACCAGGAATCTCATTTTCCTTTCCTCACCATAATGGAACATATTAGTTTCTGCTTATACATCTGGATTTTAAGAGCTCTGTCAAAACCTCACAGCAACAGCATAGTGACTTCTCTATAACTTAATATACAGAAGTGTTGTATACAAAGTCTTAATGTCCCTTACTTGCAGATAAAATACTTTATTGAAAATTCAGAAAAAGCTATGGCTCCCTCAGAACCTGTCAGTTGTATTCACACCTGCTTCACAGCTGTATGAGCATTATGACAGACTGACACCAGGAAGACTGAACTCTGGATTATTGTATCCAACAGAAGAAGGAAGGGAATCTTTTTGTATAGTGTATAATTTAATGAAAAATCATTTCTGTGGAAAGGCATGTAGTGCTTTAAAGTGTCTCTTGGCTCAGTGCAATCCCCTGCTGATCAATGGCATTCAAATCATACCAATATAACCAGCATCATCCTAAGTGTTCAGGTTTCACCCTAACTAATTCACCTTTTCGCAGCTTATCTAGGATATTGGTCACTGCAGTGGTTATCATCTCTCTCATTAGTATTTCCACTTGTAATTTACCTTTTACGAAATACCAGATATTATTAATATGTCTTTGTTAGCCTTCAGGTTGCAGTCTGCAGTACATGCTAATAACTCAGAGATGTGACACAGAAATTAGAAGATAAACTTGAATGAAAGGGTGGCGTGGAAAAATAAATACTGATAACTAGTTCTGAACGCAATGATTGCTCTCTGGTTTGCATGATTAAGTCTGATCCTCCTGCTTGTCTATCAAGGTGTAAAAATTAAGTGTGGGATAATCAAAAGGTGCTTTACCAGCAATTTTCAGATAACCCCCTTGGTAATTTCTCTGTAACAATGTACCTGTCTCTCAAGTAATTTTGTTTTCCCAATGTGTGATGTAACATTTTTTATAGACTGTTTTGTTTCTTACAGAGAATGGTGACCTTAATCACTGCTTTTCTTTCCATTAAAAATGGAAAACCACACAAACATATAACACCTTTAGGAGCTTCTGAATAAGTCATTAACAGTGTTATTTTTGCCAGAGATGTCTTATGTTATGATGTAATGTTCGTATGAATCTTTGCTCCTAATCTACCTAGATTTAAATCTGGACACTCACAGGTTATCTATCATATTTATTACAGGGAGTAGAATGTATTCATTATAATCAACTTTTATAAACAATTCTTATTTTAATATTTCATATGAAAGTTATATGGAACAGTTAATTATGATTGTTTATGTTATTGAATTTCATTTGCAGTTTCTTGCCACCCTTTAACAGTACATTTCCACAGTACTTATAAGAATACAGATGGATGACATAGTTTTGTTAGTGTTGATATAAGCAAAAGAGAAATGCCCTTTATTTAAACCAAACTAAACCAAACTAAAAAAACAGAACACAAAACCAAATCAAAACAAAACACAAAATACTCTACCACCCCATAACAAAAGCTAAATTGCCAAAGATATGGTTTGCAGCTACATTAGATAAAACTGTGAAAGAGCTCTTCTGATTGCCAACCCCACATTCTCAGTACCTTTACTTTTTTATCCCTTGCTGAGTATACCTTTCAACTGAAATCTCCCCCTGAACTTTTACACATCATTCAAATTCTTTTGGGAAGGCTGAAACCTTCCATTCCCTAAAGAGAGCAGTATTTGATAATCCAACTCCCTATCCGAAACTGATTCTTTGAAGTTTTCCACAAATCAGTCCACTCAGGTTCCAGAACTTCAGTTCCAAAGGTGTCTCACTATCACTTTTAGAAGTAACAGCAAAGCATTGAACAATTTTTTTGAAAAAGAATTTATTGGATACCCAGTCCTTTTGTGCTGTGTGTGACTTCAACAGAAAGTTAATGATCCATCTGTTGCTCTCATGATCTTCTGATTGCCCTTTCATAATCAGAAAAGTCTTTATGTTGTTAGAATGAAAGACTAATCTTTCAGCTTAACACTGAAAGATTGCTCAGGTTAATTGCTAACATTCTCTCTACTCTTGAGAGTGTCTAATGCCACTCTTATGGATGGAACAATAAGACCCACAAAGTCAGAGAAGAAAATATATTTTAAATATGCAAATCATATGCTTTGATTGTCCCTTGTAGGGATTAATTCATAGCAAAACCCAATGAAGATGGAAGTTATCAAAGTACCCTTCCAACAAATATTTTCTATTTTTTTCTATTATGAAGAAAAGTATCAAATTTTAAACAGTTTAGTAATATTATATTTAATATTTAACTTTTCAAAGAATGGTAGTATCACAGGATACTTGTGATAATGAAAAGGAGCCAGGATTGGAGATTAAATACACTGAACTAAAAATATTTTTACTGCTTAGTAAGGCATAGATCTCATTTGATCAGAAATGTTGCTGAGCTCCAGATATCCAGAACAATGACATTGACCTGGAAAAGTGAACTTTCAACATCTAGAAAGGATATGGAGACATACAACGTTTACTGTTCTAAACAAGGAATATATTTTAAACAAAGATATTGTATCCACAACATCTTCCTGAAACAAAACCCAACCAAACAAAATAAACTCCGTTTCCCCTGTTTACCGATTGTTTGTAGAATATTGGATGCCATCCAGACCCAGGTGATTTAAAAACAGCCAGGCAATGCTAAATTCACTTCAGGGATGGAAGCTTCTAAAGAAAAACAGAGCAGATTGCCATTAGTATACATGTGGAAAGTGAAAATTCTGTGGGTGAATTGGGAACCCCAGAGTATGCAATATACAACTGGAGCACATGAAAAGCTGAAGAAAACTGTAAATATTAACCACATTCTGAAATATGAGCCATAAAATGCTGCATTAACTTCTAAAAAGGTAACATTTTTACTTAACAATGAGAAGTCAATATTTGAAGGAAAAAATTTAGGAATACAACCCAAAACACTCATGACAAATATAAACAAAACCCTGAACAACCTAGAAACCAAATTCTATGCAGTCCTGTAGCTGTCTGTTTACTTATATGCTGACAGGCATATGTATGTATTTAAAAACTGGTATCACCATTACAAAGTTTATATTTTAATATGAAGGATTTAATTTCTACCACATTTTTTTTTAATGTTTGTTTTCACCTCCAATTTGTGGATATGACCTAATTTCAAATGCCATGTTAGTGAAGCGTAGAACATAATTTCCAGAATAATACTTATCAGCAAGTAGGCATATTAGGTGTGCAACATCAGGATACTGTTGTCACGTCATAATTTCCCCTTGCCAGTCTGCTTGAGAAAGACTGCCCTGAGATCCAGAGGAACTCAAGACTGAGTATTACACTGGAAGCCAGATATACACACAAGGGAGCAGAGGAGGTTATTTGACTATATCATCTTCCTGTGAATGAGGCTTTCCATCTGAGTTCAATAATTTGATCTATTAGAAAATTTTTTTTAAAAATATATATTGTTTAACAATAAGTTCTTAAATCCATATTTCCTTTTGCCTTTATCAAGATTTTAAGTGCAACAGTTTCAAGAAAGCATTTACTTACCAAAAAAGTAATTAGAGATGCTCAGAAATCATTCAGCAAGTAATTTTTTTCTCGTGGGAAGAAGCCAATGAAAGTTTTTGTAGATTATGTGTGTCTCAATGATATGAAATAATTAATAGGTTGGTTTTGGGAAGCCAGCTGTGAATGAGGGGAGTATAGCACTTTAATAGGCCTGGAAGGCAGTGATAATAATATTACTAGTGATGTTATAAACTTTGGTTTTGATAAGTACTCTGTTCATATTTTTCAACTGTACCTTCAACAATATAAATGCTAAGAACCCACTTAGAAATTACATTAATATTTAATTCTATATTCTCACAAGTATAGAAAGGTACTTTGTCTCCACCAAAATCCTGGGTATTGGAAACATTGTGACAACCTTCAGTGTCTACAGTCTTAAGCCAATATAAGCTTAGAAGAAACTGTATTGCAAGTGTTAGCTTTTGTCTGATATTGACATAGTACCACAGATTTAATAATTTTTAAAAAGGTGGAATGCAAACACAAAACAAGCGGGATATGCTTACTAAAGATTTTAAGAAATACCATCTTTTAAATAATTTAAAATAACTTTTCTGAAAAGAGTGAGCTTAAAACAGGTACAGTAGACTGATTGAAACAGTTATATACCCTTGGTCAAGTTCTAGGAAGCACTGTTTTAGCAATTACTTTTTTACATGTGCAAGTGATGTGTGCATTATTGAATTATCTATATTTTCTGTTCTGTTTTACATTTTTGCAAGGAAATAATTAGCAATAATCATTATTGTTATATAAAAATAATTTCAACATTTAGGTAGCAATTTTGTGCTATGCTATAAATACATACTATAGGTAAGTACTGTGTAATAAAAAACT
>VXAY01005273.1:75595-101748 GCA_013399855.1 Oxyruncus cristatus | reverse complement strand
TAATAAAAAACTGCTTAAAAATTTGAAATAGAGTTCCACATCACTTTTTTGTTTCTTTGTTTGGATTTGGGGGTTTTTGTGTTTTTTTTTCTTCTCTTTTCTATTTTTGCTGTATAGTTCAAATATACAACAGCTTACATTAGACTTTAGGAGAGTATTGAGAGTGTTCCATCAATACGCTTTAGAGGTCTCCAAGGCACTCACTTTTCTGAGCAGCTAGTCAATGAAAAGCAGTTATATTTACAGAAGTGGGTCACAAAGTTTCTATACTTCTTTAAGAAAAATCTTTATTGCACATTTTATTCCAAAGTAAGAATATTTTGACGTTAAAAACTGCAACTGAAAATTTTAATTAGTTTTTGTTTACCTTCATATTAGAATAGCTTTTAAGCAATTAGTGGATAAACTTCTGTAGTTGTAAAAGCTCATCACAATGAAGATGTTAAGGATATGCTCACTACCTGTTTTTTTTCTTTAAATACTTTATCTAATAAACATGAGACAACCCAGAACTTTATTGCCTAATGCATAAAAAACATTATTCTGAAACATTTCACTACAACGTTGATAGCCTGAATTATCTTTTAGCAAAAATTACCTAAAAAAGCTAATTAAAGTATTCACTCGTGCTTCATGCCTGTGCTTAGAATCAGCTACAATTTAAAACAGCTGAATGTGGTATTACAAGAAATCTATTTTCCATGCACTTCCATAGCAAACTAGTTATTCCTGACAACTATAAATGAAGTTATGCTTAGAAATATGGATGTGAGATGTACGAGTAGAGAAGTCCTCTTGTGTCATCCTGTAATATCAACTGTGACTTGTTGGGTTTGTTGGCTGTTCTTTTTAAATCTAAATACGATCAAAACATTTATGAAACAGTGAAAAGTCTTTCTAAAATCACTTATCTGTTGCTTGTTTCTTTTTCCTAAAAGTAGATTTCAGTGCGAAAGAATGTATATATTTTTTAAATTTTCAGTGAAACAGGTAATACATATTAATGTCCTAACTGTAGAAACTACCGCATCATAGAATATACCACTCAATGATCACAAACAAATACTATTCATTTACTTTATTTGGTCTAAATTTATCATTCTGCATTTCTGTGATTTTTAGTATTGCTGTGATTTCTATAAAAAAACCCACCAGGACATGTTACATCAAAATAAACATTACAAACTTTTTTTTAAATATATTTAAATATTTAATCTATTTTTTCCTGGTTGCATAGAAAAAGAGCAGATAAAACACAGAGGGAAGCAGTCTGTCTGTACTACTGTTTTTGTTTGAAAGTAATCACATTTTAAAAGTAATTTTATCTGTATCAGTCTTATTGTAAACATATATTATAACAATTAGTAAGGTCTCAGAGTGTTACAGTTTTTAATTCTTATTAATAAAACTTTGGGAAAAGGTAATAATTTATCATTGTTATTGGTGGTGTTATTATTGTTCATTTATAAAAGGGGAAAGAAAAATACAGTAAGACAGAAAAGAGGTCTGTGATAACAGTAGAAGCTCCTGTTATATGTAAATATTTTATTCTGATTCCTATAAAAAATTATGGTTGACCTTACCATCCTCTCAGGATCCCCGCCCTACAGATGGTAGAATCCAGTTAGGCTGAATAGAACAAAGGTGGAAACAGAAAACAGGGATTATGAAGTTTGGCAATATCTGCACCTTCCGCACAGGAAGAAAGCTTGGCATGGCACTTCTATCAGTACTTCTTCCATGAGAGGAGAAAAAAATGCAGAGGTGAAGTTGAACTTTCATGTAAAATGGCAAAAATCTGAAATGAGTGGAGCACAACCTGGGAGCCACCAGCCTATGATTTTGTACTACAGGGTGCTGCACTGCAAATATACAGATCATGTCAATGTTAAGGTGAATGGAGGTAAAATGGAAAATTATCCATTAGATTTAATGGAAAAGAAAGCAAACAGTAACATGCTACAAAAAAACAAGCAAACAAAAGAAAAGCAAAATGTGTGACTCATTCTAAGAGTGAAGTTGCAATGAAGAGAATTTTCTACAAGTAGTCGTTTTGTCTCTTACCTCACTTTTTTTTTTTAAAATACAACATTTGAGGTCTGATATGAATATGCTTTTTGTTCCTTAGTCCATTCCTGATTCTTTCTGCTAATTTCCTGAAACATCCTTTGAGGTAATCCCATCAAATGTACTCATTCTTCTTTTAAAAATATTCTCTGATAACGACCGATTCAGTCAAGTATTTCAGTCTTAACAGTCAAATGTTATTTTATGATTAGTGTGTATTGCAACTACAGAAAAAAAAAATCAGTTCCTCAGGAAAGGTACCTTGTTTTCTGTACAGTGTTCATTTAGAAAAACATAGAAATATTAATTATGCATCATGGGGTAAAACCAGTTAACCAGTTAATTAATTCATACATGTTGATCAGGGAAACTACCGCATCATAGAATATACCACTCAATGATCACAAACAAATAGTTTTTTGACAGTTATATGACTTGTTTCAAAAAATGGTCTTGAGTCTTGTAAACATAGGGTGTCTTCAACTACATTCACAATTCTAATGTCTAAGAACCAAGGCAGATAGTTCAGTTCACCTGGAATTAATTTTTAAAAGCCAAATTGTGAGTACAGCCTAAAGACCAACTTATGTCTAGGTAGTAGAAAGAGAGGAAGAAAGACTGGCGGAGACAAAGGATTTCAGAAGTCAAGCCATCCAATTGCAAGACTGATGTCTTTAATGTATGAAATGTATCACCTTCTCAGTGTCATTTACCACTGAATGCAGGAAGCCAGAATGACTAATTGGTAGTATGTGACTAGTTTTTACACTACTAATAATCGCTGAGATGAAGCTCAGCCCATTAGAATTAGAGTACAGAATGCTGCATAAGAGTAAAGAAGATGTACTCTGTAGTCACTATAACGTAGCCAGAAAAAAAGTAGAATCAGAGAGAGAAGAAGAAGGGGAAATGCATAACATTTTCTACATAATACATTCACCAGGGATATGTGAAGTAGAAAATGTTAAAGAGCAATTAGTTAAACAGAGAGACAAGAAAGGTTAAGAATGCATATGGATTTCAATCAATTAATCACCCTTATGTGACTCATACGAGTTGGCACTGGAGATATTTCATGCTTCCTTTGACATTCACAGTGCTTCACTGAGGAGGCCTCTCAGCATAGCTGAAAAGTGCTGAATTGGTTTACTGACATATATTCCCTCATCCTTGCTTCATTATAGTTCTGCATCTCTTGCATTCCTATCAGATTGTTGATTCAATCTAGCAGAAAGCATGGCTCTAGGAGAATATTCTTTGGCATCTCTCTACTAAGTGCTAAATTAATTCTCAACCAAGTTCCATTTTTTTACATCAATGTAATAATTTCCAGATAAATGCAGAAGGTGTCTTGGAACTCCATACTCATGCCTCTATAGAAAAATCCAGACAGGCTATATTGATAGACAAAGGTCAGTTGTATGAGGTTCAACAAGGTCAAATGCTGGGTCCTGTTCATGGGTCACAACAACCACATGCAGTGCTACAGACCTGGGGAAGAACAGCTAGAAATTGACCTGGTGGAAAAGGGTCTAGCGGTACTGGTCAACAGCAACTGAACATGAACCAACAGTGTGCCCAGGTGGCCAAGGAGGCCAATGACATCCTGGCTTATGTCAGAAATAGTGTGGCCAGCAGGACTACTGAAGTGATGATCCCCCTGTACTCAGCACTGATGAGATCATACCTTGAGTACTGTGACCAGTTCTGAGCCCCTCGGTACAAGAAAGACATTGAGATGCCGGAGAATGTCCAGAGAAGTGCAAAAAAGCTGTTTGAGGGTCTAGAGTGTAAGTCATACAAGGAGCAGCTGAGGGAGCTGGGGTTGTTTAGCCTGGAGAAGAGAAGGCTGAGTTCTCTATAACTGCATTTAAGGAGGTTGTCGTGAAGTGGGGGTTGGTCTCTTCTTCCAAGTAAAAAGTGATAGGATGAGAGAAAATAGCTGCACATGGGGATGTTTAGATTGGATATTAGGAAAGATTTCTTCACTGAAAGGATTGTCAAGTATTGGAACAAGCTGCCCAGGGAAGTAGTTGAGTCACCATCCCCAGAGGTATTCAAAAGATGTGTAGAAGTGGCCCTTGTAGACATGGTTTAGCGGTGCTCCTGGTAGTATTAGGTTTGCAGTTGGACTCATTACCTTGAAGGTCTTTTACAAACTAAATGATTCTGTGTTTCTACATTCTTTATAAACTATATGTGGTTTCAGATGATGACTGAGCTAATACTACTCCATCAATGAAACAACAATGGAGTGCTGATACTTTCAAGTGTTTTCTTGGATGCAGATGCCTAAATGTCAATTCCACTGAAGATATTAGAAAAAAAAATCTAACCTTTCCTTTAGGAGATCATGTACAAAAATTACAGGTTAGTCGATACATCTCTCTTTATGGTTTCCATTTTCTTTGAAGTTTTGTGGTTCCTGCCTAATTTAAGATGTCAGGAGATTCATAGCTTGTTTTTTTATAACTTTGGTAAGTCTTCTAACTGAACTAGGTCCTTGATGCTACGAAAGACACGTGGTTTTTTCTGTTGTGAGGTTTCTGTAATAGCTATATCATTGACTATTTTTAATTTTTTTTCCTCCAAACTTCAGAAAAAAAATTCTGGGTGGACTTTGCAATGCCATTAATATAAGTGTGGTCCATTACACTAGCCTCATTATTTTTAACAATCAATTATTATTCCTGGTCTGTCAAAATAGTGGCACCTCATTATAATACATGCAACAGTATTTAGTTCAGCAATTTTCAGAGCAACAATTTCTTAACATCTTGTCAGTGTCCAATACTCTCTTAACAAGTTCTTTAAATATTCCACACAGGAAGGATTTATTGTCTTAATATTAAATTTACTTATTTAAAGTTATTTGACTTTACGAAGGATTTTGATTTATCAGAGTCACACAGAAATTTCATAAAATCACAGCACAAGCACATGCAGTTGGATGACTACACAAACCTGATTCCCATCAACAGTCTAAAATATGCTTACCATCATGATACTGCGTGTTGTCAGTCACTGGGAGGGAATACGCGGGTTGAATACAGATGAAACCCACTGTTCTCATCAAAGTTCATTTCGTTGGTTGTTCAGTTTTCATACTCTTTGTTGGGCTGAGTGATGTATACATTTTTCCCATGTTGGTCTGGCTTGGTCAGGGCAGAATTCACGCATTTTTTTTTCAGTAATTCAGAGAAGGTTGTTTATACAACCAATTCATCCACTCACTTGATATAGCCAACTGAGTCACTCAACTTATACAGCTACTTATCTAAAAAAAATCCTCTCCCTGGGTCTCCTGGTCCCCTTTGCATTGTGATATGTTTGACTTTTTTTACAACAGTTGTGCTCACCCCCTATGTTCCTGCTTGAGCTTCATAAGTACATCATCTGTTCCCATCTCCTTGTAAGTCATATGAGAAGAAGCTGACAAAGCTGAGGTTGTTTAGCTGGAGAAAAGAAGGCTCGGAGGAACCTTATCACTCTCTACAATTACCTGAAAGGAGGTTGTAGCAAGGTGGGGGTCAGCTCTTCTCCCAGGCAGCCAGTGATGGGACCAGAGAAAATGGCCTCAAGCTGTGCCAGGAAAAGTTAAGACTGCATAGTAGGAAAAACTTCTTCACAGAAAGGGTTGTAAACAATTGTATTGGACTGCCCAGGTGTTAGACACCAGATCAGTTATTATTGGGTCAGATTCGCATTGTGGGGACAGTGTGTGTGTGTGTGTGTGTGTGTGTGTGTGTGCAGAGGGGGATGGGGTGGGTTGAACCTCACAGAGTTGGGGTGGCATTGTATCCCTCATGCCATACATGTATCCCCTGGAACCCCCATGGGAAAGCCCCAGAGTAGCTGTCGGTCACAAACAGACCTGGAAAACTCTATCCCACCACAGCTCCTGGAGCCCCTAAGTCAGGCTCAGATTGGCAGGGACAGTGAGGACACTACCTCTTACCCTGACCTGGAACCCCAGAGTGGCTGGTGCGTCAGAGACCTTGCCTGGAGGGGTTGGCCAGATAAAACCAGAGCAGATAAAACCAAGGGCATATGTATGCCTCCTGTTGCAGCCCTGCCACCTGGATGTGTGAGAGCTGGTCTTCTACAAGGTTCCAGTTGTAGCTATCTCTCCCTCTTTCTCCTTCTCTCTTCTTGCTCCCTCTGCTTCTCTTTCTTTACTTCTTTCTGTATGCTTTGGATGGCTTGGAAATGGTGAGATTGGATCTTAAGTGTTAATTTCTCATTATCTCGAGGTATTAAAGTACCCTATCTCTATATTTATACATATATCTATATATGAATGACCTCTCCTAGCTGAGCCTGTGAGATGGCAGCTCCCAGGGCTGGAGCTTTACACCAGGGAGGTGGTGTAGTCACCATTCCTGGAGGTGTTCAAGAAATGACTGAATGTGCCACTTAGTACTATGGTTTAGTTGACAAGATGGACATCAGTCAAAGATTGGACTCAATGATCTTAGACCTCTTTTCTAACCTAAATTATACTACGATTCTATGATTCTGAGCCTTCTTCTGTTGTTGGTCACACAATTACAAGTCACTGAGTTTTATTTGGTTTCACAAAAGTTCAAGATACTGACTGATTTTCCAAACAAAGTTGATTAATAAACAGGATACCAGAACTATGCAGGAATAAACTCATCTCTGGTCCTCTACACCAATTCCCAGAATTCACCACCTCATTTCTGAAGAACATGAAGTACTAACTAGTATGGATTTTCTAAAAGGTATTTATAAAGTGTTATAAAGAAACTCGAATGAGATGTTTGTATTACCATAAAAAATGTGGCACAACGTTGTGATAAGGGACAATTAATTGTCTCGAAGGTTAACATAATGGTTTTACTCAAGCTATTATCTGAGATTGCAGATTTATGTGCCAATAATGTGCTGTTTGTGTAAACTGTTTGGGCTGGATCTTGACAGGAATGATGACTATTTTCCCCTTGGCTTTATTTTGGAGAGGAAACATTCAGTTCAGTAAGTACTGAGAACTCAATTGCTCAGTCATGCTGCCTAGAAAATTCCATTTCTGTTAGGACATGTGTCAGTAACTGTCACAGCAATAAGTAGCTAGAGGGATAAAGACACCAATGCTAAAACCCCCAAAATTACACACAATTATCTTATGAATGACTGGAATATATTTTTATTTATGTTTTTGCTGCTTCAGCATTTTACTGCCATACCAAACTTTGGAAATGCTATGATAGTGTCAAAATTGACAATAATGAAAAGAGAAGATCTGTTTCAAGACAACCAGAATATGCATGAAAAAATACAATTGTTATGGCTTTATGTTACTAATGACAAACAGTGTAAATGACATTTCATTTCCCAGAGTATTAAGTTTTCAATAGAGAAGTTGCTGCTAAAACTGCTATCTGTGCAATCATAGAATGGTTTGGGTTGGAAACAACTTACAGATCATTTAGTTTCAACCCTCTCACCTGGTACAAGAATATCAGAATACAAGGGTTGAGCAAAGGCAATCAATATTTTAGGTTCTTACACAGAGATAGCTGAAACATTAGTAAATTTTCATAAAAAAATTAAAATATTTCTAGTTTATATTGATTATGTTTATACACAAGTGTATACACACAGTTCATACAAAAGTATATACAGAAGTACATTCAGCACAGCTGGAATTCATGCAATCCCATTTCTATAAAATTTCTTTGCTTACTGCTTGAAAAGCAAACTTTGGGTATCACTTAATATATTATTGCACTTTGCTCCAGATCCCACGTGCAATGATTCTGAATTTTTGGCAGTAGTCACTTACTGCCAAAAATGGCTTGATACAGTTTTTTAGAGCATGGGGCTAATAACATCAAGATCGTGGATTTAAAACCTATATGGGCCATTCATTTAGGAGTTGGACTCAATGACTCTTCTGGGTACCTTCCAACTCAAAATATTCTCTGTTTCGAGATTCTGTAATAAAGTTCCCCAGTCCAAAGGAGTTTTCCACTGCCAGTACACCTACAAAAGTTTCTAGATAGAAGTGTTAAAAGCCTGTATGTAAAGTTGCAAATTACGAAGACAAATAATTCATTCTTTGTCCTTGTACACCTAGAGAAAGTTAGAGAAATACATATTTTCTATATTCTAGAACAGAGTAGAAGTATATGTGACTTTGCTGGCTGTCACTGACAAGAGATAAAGTATTATTTCTCAGTCTGAGTGGGATACTAACACAGATTCCCCTACTATTTCGAGTAAAATAATACAGTACATCAACAAAAGAATTTCTTCTCTTTCCATCCTATTTTACTCATAGAGAACAATAAAGTTGTGATGTGGTTGAATTTTGGGGTTTTTTTGTTTGTTTGTACTGATTCCTTTGTTATAAATTGACAACATGCTGACTACATTTAAAAAAAATCCTATACCGTCTTTTATCCTCATTTCTACAGTCTGAGCTGTGCTGTGATTTGACACTCACTGGCTTCATCTCATCTTCTATGTCTGTTGAAAATATTGCTGTAGTGAGGGGCCAAGAGGAAGACACTAATCTGAACTCTGTTATTTTGACCAAATAAGACCTCAAACACTGCCACGGGTGAAGCCTACACGTGTTTCTGAGATAAAAGGCCTTTGGTACACCTGCACAGCTCTAATTCATTAGATGATTCTGTTATGGGTTGGCAAAGCAAACAGAAAAGATAATGATTGTGTGAGAGGCTTTTCTGAAAGCTCCAGACTACATCTGCCCTCTCTAATAGTTTAGGTGCACCTGGAAAAGAGCAAAGAAGCACAAATGAGCTATTAACAACTTTACATCTATTTAATGCATTCGGGGAAGGATCCAGCAGGTGATACTGGCCCAGATAATGATCACTGATTGGCTTAAGTAAGGAAAAATCCATTTGTCTGTGAAAGGTTGGTGGTATTTGTTACCCAGCTAAACTGGAACTGAGATGTGTGGGTGTGGATGCTGTGACCTCTCAGTGTTAGTGTCTTGTTCCCTTGATCTCCTGGTTCTGGTCACAGCCAGACTGGATGTCCTGACTGATAAGTGTTCTGTGCAGCATCTCTGTGTTGTTGAATAGACACCTTAAATTGAAACTTGATATCCTCACGTTATATAGATCCCACTCAATACATTTTAGACTTTATAGGGCTAATTACTGTGGGATTGTTCTTAAAACAACTGAACTGCCAGAGTTCCCTGTGACAAATTCCTAATCTGTTAACAATGAGAAGAGACACACCATTACTTTACAGGAATATGCTAAAATGCCCTCTTTAAACCTATCTGAATTAAATGTTCCTGGAACCACTTTCCTATTACAACTTTTCTGGGTAAAAGCCATGTCCACATAATATTTTTTTGTCATTATTTTTGTTAATCCCACTCCCCATGAGAATAACTCAGGGAGTACAAGGGAACAATATCAGAAATAAAGATTCTGGCTCCACTGTTTTCAGTGGGGCCACAGTCTCATGGAAGACTTAGACCATGAGAACACTCAGCAGTTCTCTTGCTTACTCTATAACTCTTCAGCAGTAACAATGTATGTTTATCTATTCACATAGAATAGATGAAATCATTGAAAGAACATCTCAAATCTCACAATTTCAAACGAATACTCTACCTTATCAAATATTCTAGTTTTTCCCCATAAAACATTGAAGTTCTGTTTTGGACCCACATTGACAGCTTTAAGCACTGCTATAAAAGTAGTGTGCAGTGGAGGTATCAGAAAAGGAGTCCGTAATACCCTCTCAGGCTGAGTTGAACTACACACTTACATTACCTTTCTAATTTGCTAGGTCAGCTACATGGATAATCGAACTTATTTCAGTCAAACACTTTCAAAGGTTAGCAAACACTATTTGAACTGTTTCAGCTCATATGACCCTTTTTTTACTAAACTCAGAAAGTTTTACTCTAAAGAAAAATAAGTTAGCAACTCTGAAATAATAGCAATTTCTATTTAGTGAAAAAAAAATTATTAACAATTGGGGAAATGATAACCTTTGCAGCTTCAGGAAGAAAAACAAATATTAATGAACCATGAGTATTTAAATATTATGTTCACGTTTATATAATGATTGTCATATGATTTAGTAAAAAAGATAGTTTTTCAGAGGAATAAATTTTGATAAATTTTTCACCAGGAAAATTATCTAAGGTACTGGAGTGAATATCTTGAGAGAGAGCCATATAGAGGAAGGGTGAATAGTGCAATGGATCAAACATTCATCTGAGCCATGGCAAAGCAGAGATCTGGAGATTTACCACATTTCAGTAATTGTCCACAAAACGGAGAGAACTTATTAAATTTTGATGTGTCATGCAATATTTTGCTAAGTTTTGTGGGAAGCAAAAAGTCAGTTTTACCATTTCACTAGAATGGTATAGAGGTAGCCTGAGACAATCTGTGTGTTCTTTATAGCTGCAGTAGCACAAGCACCTGCTGTTCTATTTGTGGGATCAGCAGGGGATCAAGCTGTACAGAGCATCTGTTTCTTACCTTTACCTTTTTTCCTCCATCTGTTTCTTAATTCAATAGAGAAATGACCTGGTGAAACTCTGCTAGAGAAGCTCTCAGTGAGTCCCAAGGAATGCAGGAACACACTATTTACTGTTTTCCTCCTTTTCTTCCCATTTCAACTATTCTGCTCTTCATAGAGCCAGAGGGGGTGATATGGCCTTTGGTTATTTTTTAATGTTGTCACAAACTAGAATCAGAACTAGTTCCAAGAGTTGAAAAAGCTGCACTAAGTTTTGCCCCAGAGCTGCTTAAAATAGTTTTGTTTGTTGTTCATTGCAGGTAAATTTACTTTGGTTATGTGCAAGGTTTTATCTTGGCATAAGAATATCTGAAAATGAAAACAATATTAAAAAATTGAAGTTTTTTCTCTTGTGAAGAATTGGACAGTAGCAGTACACATAAATATGAAATTTTTTAAAAATAATGAGATTTTTTAAAATCAGGAAAAATAGCGAGTTTTTTTAAAATCAGACTTTCATAATTAGAATACAGTTGAAGCAAACATTTCTGATGTGGACCTGAAGTGTTCAGGCAGTTGGAATGGATGATCAGTGTAGTCCCTTCCAATTGAAATATTTTGTTCTGTTCTTTTTTCTAATCTGTTATATTGATGCGTCCTGATGATATGACTACTTACCTACCTAAGTGTAACAACAAAAAGGAAATAATGTAATAATATCAATCAAAAATTTTATAATTTTTTAAGCTCAAGACTGAAACATTGAATGTGAATTTTTTTTTGGTTATAGTTATTTTTAAGTGTGAGTGGAACTGAAAAAAAATTGCTCTAGTTCTAACATGTTTGGTTTACAACATTGCAAGACTGATTTAGTAAATATCCTTACACCTTACATACATCACATACATGATGGACAGCTGTTTATCTTCTTTCACCTCTCCTTTGCATTTTTAATGACCTTACACAAAGTAGTTCTTCTGTTTAAAAGGAAAAAGAATAGTTCTTCCTGATACGGTGACATGGACCCCAATGGCTATTTTATTAAGGTTCTAGAATTTCTCCTGGTTTAAGAGAAAACTGCTGTCATAAGGATTTATTATATCTATTGAGCATTTAGCTGTGTTACTTGGGATGTTAAGATTAACAATAATAAAATTATACTATCAGTTGCACAGGTAAAATAAATTCTTCTGAGTATAAAGTATATAATATAGCACAACATAGACAAACAGAAAGGTACTGAATTCCATGAGGTTGTATGAATAGTTGCCTCTTTACCAGTTTATTAGCACATTCTGCTTTACATGCAATTTTTAAACTTTTAAAATCCGTATTTTTAGTAAGAGATGTTTACATATTTCTGGTCATAAAAAAACCCAGCAACAAACAGCAAAAAAAACAGCATTCCAAGCAAATTGATAATCTCGTTAATGAAATCTGTTTTAAAAATTTGTAAAGCTTTGAAGGTGATTCAGATAATGAAGACAGACATATTCACACATAGATATTTAAATGTGTTAATTTTACTGTGGTAGACAAGTTTAGGGTTAGTTTTAGCCATGTGGAGGTTTCATAGAATCACAGAAAGACTTGTGTTAAAGAGATCATCTAGTGTTGCCTGCCATGGACAGGGATGCCACCCATTAGATCAGGATGATCAGGGCCCCATCCAACCTGGCTTCAAAAGCTTCCAGGGATGGGGCATCCACAAGTTCTGTGGGCAACTTTTTGCAGTGCCTTACCACCCTCACAATAAAGAATATCTTTCTACATCTAATCTAAATCTCTTTTCTTGTAGTTTAAAGACTTTCCCCCTTGCCTGCCCATGTAAAAAATCTCTCTCCCTCTTCTTTATAAGCACCTTCAAGTACTGGAAGGCCACAGTTAGGTTTCCCCAGAGTCTTCTTTCTGCCAGGCTGAACAACCACAGCTCTCTCAGCCCATCTTCATGCAGAGGTGCTCCACACCTCTGATCATCTTAATTTTTTGGGTTGGAATCAATACCTCCACGTGTGGCCCAGAATTTCTTAATTACAGCAGGGGAAGTGACGACTGAATCTGATTGGTATGGTAATCTTTTTTACTCCCTGAAGGCACAGGATGAATATTATATCAGTGGTGTCCTTCTTAATGAGTTACAATGGGAATAATGTTTGGACACAATCCTGAATCCAAATCTATGGGATATTTAGGTATATACAGTTTGCTTTTTGTGTTGTGTATTCTAATAAAGTAACTATTAAGTTACCTATTATGTGAATATTGTTCAGCACTAATCACAGAATGACACCTTAAGATATGAGAAACTGGGAGAACCCAGAGAAAGAAAATACCTTTTAAAGGATTAAAGACTTCCCTACCAACTTTAAGTCTAGCTAATGGCCACTTTTTCAATAATTTACATGACAGTAAAAATTTCCTTTATGGTTGACTAAAGTTTGACTGTAGTCAGTGTCTAAAATTGACAACTTAATTAGAATAGTAAAACATGATATTATGTTTATTTTATCCTAAAATTATTTTTTAATATCTAAATCTTGTTGGCAAGGATATGGATTGTTAAATTACTAAGTGAAGTGACTCAATGGCTCAACAAAAGAAGTAACAATACATGAAAAATGAAAAGTTGGTGGAAGCTTATACTAACATGGGTAGACTCATCTGTAATTACTGTTTTCACTGAAAAAAAGGAAATTAGTAAGGATTTTTAAATTTTATCAAAGAAAAACTGTGAGCACTAAGGAAGTCGGGAAAACTAAAAGCAGACAGATTATGACAACTACCTTCGAAAAGATAAACTACTAAAGAAGAATAGGCCTAAACAGATATTTTATGACAGATGAAGAATTCAACTATCTTTGCTATCTGGAAACCCCCAAAAGCAAAAATTCACAAAGGTTTCCAGTAACTGACTTATATGTGATTATTCAGAGGTATAACAATGTTTTTTCACCATATATTTGCTCTGTATACTATGTATGACTATATACAGCTAGAGGATAGTAGAGCTATGAGGTTATTTTTCAATAGGTTTTAATCAAGAAAAATACCTGACTGAATTTAACTGAATGGTTGTTTGGGAACATGTAGATTTTGTCAGAAACACCAAAGAAAATCAGAAAGGCTGATAGCCTGACCAAGCAGCCAGCTGCTAGTTAATCTGATTTTCTGACACTATGCTCAGCTGTCATCTTGCCAAGTGTACCCCAGGCTGGTGGGCTGGCTAGAAGCAAGGCAGAATTCTTGGCTTCTCAGCTTGCCTAATACCCTGCTGTCCTCCTTGGCTGGTATGAAACGTGGCTAACTCCTCAAGTTACCACCTGCCCAACTAGCTTTTCTGAGCAGTCCAAAGAGTTCCTTAAGTTGTGCTACTATTCAGGACCCTGATTTGTCTAACCTCCTTGTTGGTCACCAGTCGTCAAGTGAAAGGCGGAAATTCAGATTTTTGCTTGTTGGTTCCCCAGGAAAGCTGAGACAGTCCGACAGTCCAACAGTCCATCACCATCTTGTAAGGAGACCTTTCACCAACAGATTCACAAGATCAGAGGGTACCTTGACCTCCCCTGTTACGGGGAACTCAACACAGCTAGGACCCTTCAGCAAGTACTGCCAAGGTGTTATCCTCTGCCGGCAACTGCAAGGACTCACTTTAACAGTTTATGGAATAACACGTTTTATTATTACAAATTGTGACAAATTAATAGGGTTCGGAGGTTGTCGGTGATAGTGTCTACTGCAAAAATATGTTTTAAAGCAAACTAATGATACATATATTAAGCAAGCACAAACTCTGATATGAACCAATCTAATTAATATGCTATGGGGTNACGTTTTATTATTACAAATTGTGACAAATTAATAGGGTTCGGAGGTTGTCGGTGATAGTGTCTACTGCAAAAATATGTTTTAAAGCAAACTAATGATACATATATTAAGCAAGCATAAACTCTGATATGAACCAATCTAATTAATATGCTATGGGGTAAGCACAAGCAAAAGCTCTAGTCCTAAAAGCGACATTTAATGCATATAGAGAATATTTCTTATCTAAGGCATCCCTCTGGTGAGAGGAGAAGATGGACTCAGCCTATCAGCTGATCCCAGCAGTTTCAGTGGAGGTCTTCTCCCACTTTCCCCCATCCCAAACTTACTTTTATACTATTTTCTTTATGTTTGTGTGGAGTTTGAGTATCTATAGTCATAAATACTTTTTATTTCTGATTGGTGTACCTAGTGGAGGGGGGTGGTAATTGTGGTTTGGCACTTGGGGAGGGGGGTTGACATGGTTGTTGGCTTCAGCAGCAGAACATCTTGATGCGTCCTGATGATATGACTACTTACCTACCTAAGTGTAACAACAAAAAGGAAATAATGTAATAATATCAATCAAAAATTTTATAATTTTTATTCTTCCTTATTAGACAGGTACTGTATGGTCTCAGTATCACAATATTCTCCCATTCTGCTGGGAATAGAAGGGAGGGGGGCCACATAGTCTCCACTTCGTTCCACACTCTGTTTTGTTTCTCTGAGCAGGTGTTTATCATTGTACTGGGAAGCATGTCAACCTCAGTTCATCCAGGGAGTTGCAGCTGCTTTTTACGTTAAAATTCTGAATCCTCTCTAGGTTTAACTCTATCCATCATCCCGCACCAGTTATCTTGCTGAGTAAGGTAAAGCTCTCAGTTTCTCATGTCTCCCTTCTCACGTCTGTCTTTTCACAAGATGGAAAGTTATGCTTTTGTCTGATTGAGTATCTGGCCTGTCATTGGTCTAACTCCACAGGTATCTAGGTGGGGAAAGGTGAGTTGGTAGTCATTGAAACAGATTGTTACATTTCACCAGCAATTCTCTAACATTGGCATTTTTCTTTCCTGAATAATAAAACAAAATATTGACATGTAGAATTCCCTATAAAGTAAATTCAAATTATTATTTTTCCATTCCAAATCTATACCATATATCTCAGAACCACAAAAATCGCAGAATGGGTAAGGTTGGTTGGGACCACAGCAGGTCATCTGGTCCAACCTTCCTGCTCAAGCAGGGCCACCCCAGAGCGCATCACAGAAGGTTGTGTTCAGACTATTCCTGAACACTTCCAGCGAGGGAGACTCCACAGCCTCTCTAGGCAACGTGTTCCAGTGCACAGTTACATGCACAGTAAAGTTCTTCCTCATATACAGGTGGAACTTCCAGTACATCAGTTTCTGTCCATTGCCTGTTGTCCTGTTGCTTGCCACCACCAGGTAAAGCCTGGCTCCAGCCCCTTGCCACCTTCCCTTCAGATACTTATAGACATTGATGAGGTCCTCTTTCAGTTGTCACTTTTTGAGGCTGAACAGTCCCAAAATATATATGTACACATACTTAAAGTATAAAAAATAATAAAAAGAAAATGTAAACAATTTTTTCATCAGTACAGATATGGTAGGATATAAAAAGGATAACTTGTCAAGTAATATATTAAACAAATACTAATAATAGAGAAATTATTCCATAACTTGAATTACTTAGTTATTATCTGAAAGTAGAATGAACAGTAATTATGAGCTATTCGCAATGATATGTGAATGATTATTTATCAAAATGGTCATAAACTGCAAAATTACTGCAATATTCCCGATGCCACAAAATATTTTAAAGTACTTTTTTAAATGATACTGGGCTCAACTAAAAGGTAACCTGTCTATTGACATAAAAAAATAATTTTAAAAATAAAGAACTGTTTACTTTGGAAATAAAATACTATGTTTCTTCAATAGAAATTTTAAATTCATTCTCCAATCCTATCAATGGCACTGCTCTTCAAATACATGTATTTCACACATTTCTGCTAAGAGGTGGTAGCAAATGGATGCCACATATTACCTATATGTTATATTCACCATTTGCCATTAATTTTCTCTCTCACTACGGAAACAAAAATGGAACATATGTTTCCTGTGCTATTCTATGAATAGTGCAATGTTGAGGAGTCTACACTGGCTGAAGTTCTACCAGTGGCAGCTTTCCTTTCTCTTTAATTCTCCTTTATTTCTCTCAAAACTGGTGTTAGAGAGTCAGTTTTAAGAATACAGAAAAAGAGTGCATAGGGTTATAGCACAGATTTTTAAATAGCTACATTCAAAACAAGCAAAAAGTGTAGAAATCAACACAAATTAATTTTGCAAAATACTTAGAGAACTATGTGTAATGACCTAGGGAATTAAAAACAGAATTTGTATCATAATCCAGAGAAAAGTATAGTACAATGTTCAACCACAAACCTTTGGTACATAGAAAGTGTAACCTTCTAAGAAAATATTCTCTTTCCCTCTTTTTCCAAATGTCTAGAACTTTCTAAAGGAAACATGAATTTTCTCACATTCACTGTTATAGGATTCATTTTCCATTACATTACTGGCAAAGGGCTTTAAGGTTCCTCTGCAATTTTAAAATTTGGATTTCTATTCCTCAGTATACATATAGGAGCTGTTACTGACAAGTCACATTCCTGGAGGAAATTTACATACTGTTGTTTTAAGCAAAAAGTATATGGTTGATGTTAAAATGTTAAGATCTGATTAGTGAGAGATGCCTCTGCCCATATTAAGGTGCAAATGAGAGCATATGCTGAAGTTAATAACATGGATTTTATTGAGCAATGAATTTGAGGTAGAGAGATAGAAAGAAAAGAGAGGAGAGAGTGAGAGTGAAAGTGAGAGCGAGAGTGAGTGAAAGAGATCAAGCAGTAGAATAGTAATCACCCATGGATCCAATGGCATCCTCTTGGTCCTTCTTCATCCTGGGCTTCTGGATGGTAGGGGTTCTGAGGTCGTTCACTATCTATCACTATACATTTTAGAAAACAAAGGAATTAATGTTCATTGTCTACACAGTTCTTATATTATTGATTAAATGATTTCCTTGCTTCTAATGCAAATCAGTCCCACGCTCAGTCTTTCTCTTCTTTTGAGTCAGTGGGTTCCTTGGGTCTGTCGCTGTGATTCGGTGGTCATGATCTTGCCCTGCCAGAATTACTTTTTGCCTAGTCCAAGCTGATTTCAGCACAGTTGCCTAGTAGCCTGTAAATTCTGCATTCTTTGTGTCCATTATCCGATACATTCTTCTCCCCTAGCTGTGCTAACTTCTCCCTAGGTCTGAGATAACACCTGGACAGTAGTACCGCTTTTGTTTTACCTCAAGTTCCTGCTGTGGTGGCTTAACTCACAGTCCAGTTCCAGGTATCCATGGAGGCATATTCCAGTTCCAGGTATCCATAGTGGCTTCAGTAGTTGTTCGTGGTCAGAGAGGTCACCTGTCCCATAACCTGGGGTGATCTTTGTTTGACCATTGATATACTTATGAGTAGTTGCTTCTTTACACAGTTTGCCACAGTGGGAATTGTTGTCTGGATGTGTTAACGAGGATGTGCTAACCAGATCTTGCCTCCCCCAGGCCTGGAGTTAGCGCCATCCTGTCGCTCCCCTCCATGCTTATCTCATGGTAAAGTCTTTCTGTGGCCTTAACAGTGTTTGAGACAGAGCTCCTTAAGCCCATACAATACATGCTGTAAAATTTTATTCAGTAGATATTTGCTAATTCATAACAGCAGAAAAGTTATACTACTGCCTTACACCATCAGTCACTTCTGTGCTTGGAACAAGTAATTCATGTCTAAGTAAGTTTTCCAGATGTGAACTTATATTGGTTGATGGAGAATTAAGAAGGAAAAAGGAAACAACCACATAAAAGGAAATTTAAGATTGATTAAAAAAATTGAATGTAGACATTATAAGTTGCACACTAAAAGAAGAACTTTTAACTGCATTTATCACAATAACTCAAGAGAATAAATATTTTGTTTCTGGTAGCTCTACTAGAGTAACTGTACAGTTCCAAGCTTGGGGTTTACGTACATCTGAAAACTGAAATGTTTTTAGAACACTTGCTTTTGGATTCCAGGAAGAACGACTATCTGAGCTATAATCCTTTCCTGTGTAATGCAACCACAACCAATTTACTTTCTAAAAGTAGTTTGATTTTTCCCTTACTGTAGTGCTATCAGATAGCAACATGCTCTCTGGGGACTCCATTCATGCTGAGATTGCAGCAAACAGTGATTGCATTGCTGAATCAGTCTGTAATCAATCTTGCATCCTACAGATCTCCTCTAGTATTTTTTCTTTGATCACTGTCTAATGGGAAACATAACACGTTAAAGAATAATGAAACTTCAATCTAATTGTATCTTTGCTGGAGAGCCACTAGGCACCCTTTAGCAGCCTCTAATGAAACGATTATAACAACCCATGTTTAGCCACTTGCTCTATAGAAAGGATATATGATTAATAAGATTTCTCTTCAGTGTAAGGATATGTTCACTGTCAATAAGTTATTTAACATCTTTCCAGTCTTTGTTCACTTACTTCTCCTTTTTCTACTGTATTCACAATTTCTAATTAAGAGTTATTTTATTCTGTCTTATATGAGGGGAACTTTTGCTGTTCCTTTCGTATTGTTTTGTGCTTTTGAACTGTTCAGTGAATGTAATAATACAGTTTGTCTTCAGGGCATATTTATTGCATAGTGAAGGTAAAGATAATTCTGAAAGCACATATGTCTCTCTAAGCCACAAAATCTTTCAATGAACCATTTATGTTTTGATTTCTTTTATTTATTATTTTTGATACAGTTCTTACTTTGACAAACTATTATATTACTAAAATAATAAATGAGAAATGATGCAGTTAAACATGTATCAAAATCTTTAATTAATTATGATTTGTTTTAATATGTCATAAATTACATGTGAATTTCCAAAAAAATTATATGGTATTCGTTTCAGTAACAATACATGCAACATACCTAAAGAGATGACGGCCAAATTTTATTCTGATAATTTTTAATAATGATTATAATGTGTTGTTGATTTATGGTGAAGAAGAAAAATAATTTACAAGAGACTGTTGAAGAAGTAGTTCTTTTTCTCTTGGCTGAAAATGCAGTATAACCATGTTCAAAGTAGACAGTTCTCAATGCCTTTGGGTTTGTTAGTGTATTTTGCTGTTGTTGTAATATGTCTTTGAGAGACTACTTGTTACATGTTACAATAACAGCACTGTTATTGTTTTTGTGTCCTGCCACTTTTTTCTTCTTCTTTCTGATATTAACTGCTCCAAACCTGAATTTTTTTTCTTATTTCTGATAGTTTATAAAGTATATATCACAGATGGCAAAATATCAGGAAGCATATCCACATTTATATTTTTCTTAATGGAAAATGTAGGAAGGCAAAACTTTTAAGGTGAGAGAAAAAGCAAACTCCCTTCTTCATGTTTGATGTCTGCAGTTGTGGGGAAAACATTCACCTTCAAAGCCAACATTTCTAATGAACCTTTGAGGATCTGACTATTCCATTCTTCCAGCAATTTTCTGAGGTTTAATTTTAGTGTGTACAAATCTCCAGAGCTAGGCTGTCTAACTAGGTATGGATGCTTGAGAACATCTCAGATCTGAAAAATTTGAGCACAGCACTAAAAGTGTTGAGCTCTTATCTGCTCTAAAACAGGCCAATGGAGTTTTCTTGATTTTTATAAGCAAAAGATTTAAATTGCTGAAATTATTAATAAAGAAAACATTTTGCATGTTTCAGACTTGAAAGAAACACCATCCATGCCAACACCATCCACTTTCTATGAGGCTTCATCAGCTTTTGCATAGTGTCCTGAGACAGTCTATTTCAAACATTCTGAGAAAATAAATCTTCAAGTTGGCTATTAGAAGTTGCAGGAATTGTACATTTTTATCTGACATGCATTTGTTTGAAAAATTTTAAATCTGCCATATATGTCTTTGAAAACACAGGAATTGTACATTTTTATCTGACATGCATTTGTTTGAAAAATTTTAAATCTGCCATATATGTCTTTGAAAACACAGATTAATAAAGCACAGATGTATGTATATAAATATGATTATGAACATATACTTTTTTATATACACATACATACTCATGCTTTTTCTGTCTCTCTTGCTTAGTAAACATAACCACTCTTTTTTAAAGTAATTCATAGAATCATTGAATAGTTTGGGTTGGAAGGGACCTTAAAGATCATCTAGTTCCAACAACCTTTCTCTAGACCAGGCTTATCAAAACCCCATCCAAGCTGGCCTCTAACACTTCCAGGGCTGGGGAACCCAAAGCTTCCTTAGGCAACCTGTTACAGTGTCATATTACCCTAATTGTAAAAGGTTTCATCCTGTGTCCAGTCCAAATTTACCCTCTTTCAGTTTAAAACTGTTGGCCCTTGACCTGTCACCACAGTCCCTAGCAGAAAGTCTCTCTGCACCTTCCTGCAAGATATTGAAAGGCTGCTACAAGGTCTCTAGAGAGACTTTTCCAAACTGAAGAATGCAAGTTCTTTCAGCCTTTTATTTGCCATTGCCTCTATACACTCCCACTGCCCAAATATGCATCTTCCTGACATTTCCAATTTTTAATACTTTTGTCTTCTTCCATCTGCAATTGATTAATGTGCATCAATTCCTGTAATTGGTTGACCTTGGCCAGCTTCCAGACGTCCCCCACTCTCACTCCCCCTCCTCAACAGCAAAAGGATACAAGAGCTCATGGCTCAAGATAAAGACAAGGAGATGATTTACTATTTACCGTTGCAGACAAACCAGAAAACTTGACAAATTTAAGTCAAATTAAGGTAGATTTTGACCTTAAGACATTAAACCAAATTTAAAATAATACGTTTCCTTGCCTCCTTTGCCCAGGCTTAACTTCATTTTGGACTCCTCTGATATCCCTCTAGTCATTTGCTCCTGGTATATAGTTTGATCAGCTATATTCTCTGTCTCTGGGTAATTTTCCTATAACAGTGATGTAAATGAATACAGACCATTTGAAGGATGATAATATACCCTGAGTCAAGACTAAAATTTGTACTGAAAGCTTGTTTATGCAGGTCGATATGTAGTTTAGGAAGAGTGCTATTTACTATTTAATATCTATAATTGATGTAAACGTGCTATATATTGCATGAACATTAGTATTTTAAATAAATGGATGATGTCACTGAGTTCAGAGATTTTATTCAGCTTCTTTTCTATCTAAAGATCTTATAAAAATGCTATACTACCCTTTAACACCATCCTCTCATATTCTGCTCTCCGTCTTACTTCAGAGACTGTGCTGATAGGGGATTCAGAACTTCCTAAGAGCTGTACCATCAAGTATTTCCCTATAGTAGGGCATTCTTTCTAATAGCTTTTTGTATGTTTTATATTTCTGAAGTAAGAGATTAAACAATTTTCTGCTACATTAGCAAGAAATACTTAGTTTTTTCCTGGGCATATATGTTATGTATTTGGGGGAAAAGAAAAAAAAAGTCCCCACAAAGTTTCCTGCTTTTAATAAACCAGTTGACACTCAGTTTTTCCGGTTCTTTTAAAATTAAAATGTTATTGTAATTTCCCTCGTGTTAAGGGACATGTTCTAATATTATTAATGCTCTGTAATACAATTGTACTTTTTATACACTGCATTCCTTCAGATCAGTTTATTGACTTCTAGTTTATAATACATTTTTCACAGAACTTTAAAAAAAAAATCTAAGAATTTCAGTAATATTCTTAAAAACAGAAAAGACCAACCCAAAAAACCCCTAACCAACAAAAAATCCCACCAAAAATCATGAAGATGTATCTTTCACAGCTTTTGCAAATAGATAAATTCATGCACTTGAAAGCAAACTTTCTTTCTCTCTGTGCCCCTCAGTAAATTATCTGAACCTCTTACTTAGTTGAAACACATTCAGATGCACTAAGTTACACTTCCATCTGAATCAGTATAATTGAATGCTACAAAAGATTGCTCTCTGATGAAACCATTTCATTTTTCACTGTAACACATTTAACATTTCAGTGCAACTGTGGTAGCTCATTTACCATATGCCTGAGCACTGGAAGGGTTGTGGGGTTTTAGTTTGGTTTTGGTTTTTTTCCTACTTCTTGCAAAGCTGGATAGGAAAAGATTTAGTCTTTTGCAAAATAGTAATGTTATCTATTCATGGTGAAAACTAAAACAAACCTAAATACAGATTTTTACAGACAAATTGCTGGCATAATACATGACTTGTTTCTGGAAATTGCATAAAGGGATTGTTCTTCCAGTTAGGTGCAATTTCCTCATTGTTTCAATTTATCACAAAATCTTAGTTTAAAAATCAGTGTTCTTCATAGAAGTATTAACTTGCAGGGTAATTACGGTCCTTGAACCTGACAAAGGACCTCCTGGGGAACACAGAAGCAAACTTTTCCTCTGATTACAACTACTTGACTTTTTTTCATTTTCTTTCATAACCCTTGCATTCATTTGTGGTAGAAGGGTCGACCATGGCAGAGTTATAAACCAAAAAGACATATTTTAAACTGTAACTAGCAAGAAAAATATTAGCAGATTCCTTTGGAACACCATAATTTAATTACATTACATTTTCTATGGAGGAAAATATATCAGAAAAAGCAGTATGGTTTTTCTGATCTAAGATCTGATATCATTGTGATGGTCATTATGTATGAAGCTATCTAAACATAAAATTAGAAATTGACAATTGGGAGTGCACAGAAAGAGCAGGTTAATATACTACGTATTTCAATCTAGAAACACTTCATTCTAAAAATAAAATATGGGAATTTGCCCACTCTATAATCAAATCTGTTTCTATTGCTAGTTTTTTCCATAAGTACTTACCCTCAAAATCAGATTGGTTTGTAAACCTTGTGGTTCTGTTGGTGTCTTCTATTATTTTTTTTTTTTATCATTTAGTGTATTCTATGTTTTCCAAATGTATTTTGAGCCATAAAATTTAAAGTTGATTCATGTAGTTTTTGACCTTGTCTTTGTTTTTTGACATCAAAGTGAAATCTGATCAATTTTCCTTTCTTTAAGGTACAATAGGAATGCTGATCCTAACTGTGACAGTTAAAACAAAGCATCTTTTTATTTCTCAGATAAGCACTGTGACCAACAATCTGTCCCCTCTGGCATTCTCAATCCTTCTGTCAAAGATTGTTTCAGAATAACTAATCTGAGATTTAACAGAGAAACACAGATGCATGTACTGCTATATCCCAAACGTCTGCATATTATTGACTGTGTTTTAACTAGCAATCTCTACAATGATTAGAAATGACTATTTATGATTTATGCAATTACAATACTTTAACTACACACTAATGATAGCAAAATAAGTGTCTTATTGGCAAATACCTGTAGTTATAAAAATATAGAACAGTTGCCATGTACTTCTGGAGCAGAGATACCATGACATTTTGCGCAGTGTGATCAAAGTTCTTATAGTTTTTGCAGAAAAGGTTTTAGACGATTGGTCTGTTAGGAGGATATGGACAAAAAAAGTCTCAGATTTTCATAGTTTAGATGTAAATCACAGAAATAAAAATTAATATTAATGAAGACTAGATTAATGCATTTGATGCTGTTAATGATTGTTGTGTGTTTGTGCAGAGTATTTTTCATTTATCTTATAAGGGCAAGACTGCTAGAAAAATCAAATGTTAATGTATTTTAAATACTTGCTTTGGATAATTATTTTTCATCAATAAAAAAATAGTGATACATATTTACTTAGCATCTTCGCTTATATTCTTTGGAATGTGTTATAATTAAACTAATTTTTCTAAATATACCACTAAGAAATAAATTGTTGCATTTCTTATGCTAGAATCACCATGGCAGATACATATTTGTTTTGGCTTAAAACCAATAGCACGAAAAAGCAGAGTATTATACTAGACTTCTCAATGCTGTTCTCTAGAGTGTTTGACTTCACCACACAGGGGTTACAAAACCGCTTCTTTAAAAGCAGGTTGCAAAGATCAAGAAGAAACACTTGTGTTATTTAATGCAGACACTGTTTTCAGGACTATTTGAGAGTGTCATTCACAGTAATACCAATAGAGTTAGGAAAGAATCAAGCTCATTTGAACAAGAAAAACAGTAGGTTCCAAAAGATCGTTTTGTGTTTGATAACCATCTGTATATTTTGAAGAAGAAAAGCCTACACATTATGAGACAACGTGTGCTTTTTTTGAAGCATAAGAAACACAAATGGAAGTAAAGATCTCTTTTCTAACTTCTAAGAAGTAGGGAAATTAAACTGCCACCTGGTGCAGACAAGAAAGTCATCTGTTCCTTAGGCAGTATTTCATAACAAAGAGGGCTTGGTACACTAGTTAGTGGCAGTTCTTGATTTGAATTTCCAGTCATGAATCCGGTGCTCTTTCCTGAGTGTTAGACACACTCCTAGATAAACTGGCTCTGGGATCAATTGATTCAGAATATGAGATGGTTTATAAGTAAAAATGTGGAAAACCAACTTTAATCTCAATAGCAGCTAAGAATAGTAAACATTAATTTCACCTGAAACACTTCTGAGATAGTTTTACCCTGTATTTATTGATAGCATTGAAAAAAAGTAAATTACTCCAGGAAAACACACGATATGCAAGGATTTTCCATACAAAACTTATGTCAAGAATTTTGAAATAAATATTTATGTAAGAGTACAGTTCGATGTTCACACGTTGAATGCTGACTCTTAAAAATGTATTTTTACAATAGATGTTATTGAAGGATATGTCCTACTGCAGTAAAGGGAAGTGTTCTCCATATACCCCACAATATTAGATATATATGGTTGGATACATTTTATGTTTGAGTCTTAACCCTTTACAGGAATAGCAGTTTAAGAAGTTGAAAATGTGCAAATCTGAAATTTTCATTGTTGCATGAAAATTTTCTCTCAGGCTACAGAACTACAGCCCACTGCTTTCATTTGAAGAGTCCAGAGAGAAAGCATAGTCTGTGAGCAGTCCAGACTGGTTGCTCCTTTGCACAGAGGTTGAACCATGCAAGACAGAAAACAAACAAATAACAAGCTAAAACAACAGGAACAAAACCCCCAAACCCAACAATTTCAAAGTACAGTAACTTTTCTTTCAAAACTGTAGAAGTACACCACATTTTGGTGTGAGAATGCTCTGTGGAAAGACTGATATCTGTTCTGAGAAATTCCAAGTTTGTGGATTTATTTTAAAAAAACTATGATGCATTCAGAGAATTTGCAACTTTTTCATAGTGAAAAGAAATGTACTCTTTCAATGTGAATCTCCTTTCCAAGGATAATAACTTTATTTCATGCTCTATATTTTCTGTACTTAAGGGTTTTATAAACTTTTGATTAAGGGATAAAGGCTACTTTTCCTCAAGAAAATTAGAACATAATTCCAAGTATGTAAGTAACTGTGTTCCAATTTCTCTTGAACAGGACAGAAACAGGCTTTCAAACATCACATTTATTGCAAAGTTTAAACTAGGAAAAAGGAATGTCTTGGAATTATTTTTTAAGAACTCCCTTCCTTATTTCTAAGTATTAATCCTTACTGAAATTAAGTAATATTTCTTTAACCAGTGTGAAGTATGTTTTTAGATGAAATTCCTTACCCCACATAATACAGGAAATCAGACCAAAATTTCATATTCTATTTTTTACGGTATAAAATGCACAAATTCAGAGATTTAAAAAAAA
>VXAY01005273.1:60927-72129 GCA_013399855.1 Oxyruncus cristatus | reverse complement strand
ATTAAACAGGACTGGGCCCAACACTGATCCCTGGGGGACACCACTAGTGACCGGCCGCCAACTGGATGCAGCCCCGTTCACCATCACTCTCTGGGCCCGGTCATCAACCAGTGGGCTGCAGCTTTTCCAGGAGTATGCTTTGGGAGAGAGTGTCGAAGGCTTTGCTGAAGTCCAGATAGACACATCCACAGCCTTCCCCTCATCCACCAGGTGTGTCACCTGATCATAGAAGGAGATCAGGTTGGTCAGACAGGACCTGCCCTTCCTAAACCCGTGCTGGCTGGGTCTGGTCCCTTGTCCATCCTGTAGGTGCTGTGTGATTGCACTTAGGATGATCTGCTCCATAACTTTGCCAGGCACTGATGTCAGGCTGACAGGCCTGTAGTTTCCCAGGTCCTCCTTCCAGCCCTTTTTGTGGACTGGTGTGACATTTGCCAATTTCCAGTTGTCTGGGGCCTCCCCAGAGAGCCAGGACTGTTGGTAAATGATGGAGAGCAGCTTGGCAAGCTCTTCTGCCAGCTCCCTCATCACCCTTGGGTGGATCCCATCTGGTCCCATAGACTTGTGAGGATCCAAGTGGCTCAGCAGGTCTCTGACTGTTTCCTCCTTGATTACAGGGGGGCTATTCAGCTTCTTATCCCTGTCTACAAGCTCCAGAAGCCAGCTGTCCTCAGGACAACTTGTCTTACATTGATCTATTATGAACTATTACGGTAACATGTATTTTCCTTCAGCATTTGCAAGAATATCAAAAAAATTAAGGAGATGCCAATGCCTTTCTCTGTGTTAACATATGATACCAATTACCTGTTGAAGAAGTCATATCTTTAGCTGATGTAGTAGCTATGCTTTTTTTGTAGCTAGGAGTGCTTAGTTGTGCACCTCTGTCATACAATCTAATGATGCACCACAATGCTTTTGATGATGCTGCATGAAATTGTTGCTTAAAGGAAAAAGCCGCTGATTCTTTTTAAGGGACAGAGCCTATGCACACTTGAAAACATGCAGCTTGTCTCAAAATGGACTTACCAAATATTTCTCTGTAATTAAAAATGTGAAACAAAATCTTCCTTTAAATATTTTTTGGCAAATTCATGAGGTTTTTAATGGATCTATATTCAATCTTTCCATGAAGCACAGACATAGGCTTGCACATGAAGCTTGCTAACTGGTCCAGAACTGGACTCACCAGAATTAATGTCAACAGTTACTGTGGTTTGCAAAGCATCAGCAATCCATTCGTTGAAGACTAAACTTACCAACCTAATAATATTCACTTATCAAGTAAGACAGTTCAATTGTTGCTTACATTGGTGGATATTTCTGTGAGTAAGACTTTATTCTTCCACTTGTTCATGAATGAGGATGATCTGCATAAGTTTAACTAAAAAGTATTATTTAGAAGGAGAAATTAATAACAGAAGATCTTAAAGAACTGTCTTCCCCTACAATAAATGACTTTTAATCCCCAATTAAATAATGTTAGTTTTAAAATCACTGAGAATCTGACCCTCCTAGTTTAAAATGTCAGACAATGCCTGTAAAAATAGAAATGTGAATGTATGTAGAGCACTTGGATCATATTAAAGAAAAAATAAAAATCTGATGAATCTTTTCCAAAAATTGATCATGTTAAAAAGGAATATGACCGTAAGCTTCCAAGTGATGGTGCTAAGTAGTTAAGGAGGAAAATGACAACCAAGACTGAACAAAAACCAGCAAGGAAATTGAAGAGACTATTGAAACAAACGATGAGTATAACTGAAATGCATTATAAAAGAAACATGAAAATCAGTAACATTGGAGTAAAGACCATGTAGAGGAAAGAACAGTAGTGGGAAGCCAGTTTAATGCTGCCAGAACTTCTGCCTAAGCTGGAGAGCAGGCTTTCCATCACATACTATAAGCAGACTGCACCTGGTCCTGGAGGAGAATACTGGGTGTACTGTGTGGGGGCCCACACCCTGGTAGGGGTGTATATGGCCTTGTGACGCACTTCTCACTGGCACTGATATTATCATGTTTTAGGGAGGGGCACAGGAACATACAAAGCTGGAGCATCCACATCTCCAACACAGGTGAGTGCTAGTAAGGTACCCCAGTGTCAGGAGAGGGACGTCAGCTTGTAGTCCACATGTCCTGTGAGAATGTGTATACGGCCATGTAACTGTGAAAGAATATTTGTATAGGATCAAAACTCACTGGGATTGTTTATAGAAGGTTGTTTAGACATCTGTAGGTGTTTATTAACATTTTGTAGCTGATTAGTATTGTGGTATATTTTTTGACTGCTGATTTCATATGGTTCACTGATTATTGGTTAATTATGGATTTTTAATAAATACATAAAATTATTTGATTTTTATTTGATTTTAACTACCTAAAATGAGCAGCTTATCTTCGGGACACAAATTAATAGGAAGGATATGGCAAAAAAAACAAGTAAATCACCACTCATCAGTGAAAGGAAATGGAATTGAGGGTGTAGTGTAACATCATTTGTAATTGATTTTCCACTGTAGTGAGGAATCAAAACAGAGAGCTGATAGTGCCTGTTCATGTTTCCCAATACTCCCATTTATTTTCAGCAGAACCAAATTTCACAGCATAAGTCAAAGAAGTTAAAGGAAAAGTCTTGAAAAGTCCTGAGGTGCCCAACCTATTTGAAATTATCAAGGTTTAACACGCTCCTAAAAGAAAAATGCACTTAATGTCATATAGCCCATATAGTTGTTGTTTTACTGTGCTCAATATACTTTTTTTCTGCAAGAAACCTAGCCCAGCAGCATGTCTTCAAATACACGCATTCTCAGGATTCCACTTTTGAATGTGATAACCTCACACTGCTCTCAGGTTTAAAGACTTCTGTCAAACACTGTGAATTTCCACAATAGTTTTCTGCAGGTTTCCAGATATTTACAAGTATTTCATCAAATGGGTGCCTGGTAACTAATGGACCTGATGACACAAAGACTGTACAAAGATTTTCTATAGATCTTTAAATGAAAGTTATTGAATACCCAAACCCCAGGGTTATAAGCAGTTTTCCTGAATGTTTCAGTATTCACTTTAATTGTAATACTACATAACTCTTTTTTTTTTTTAACAAGTTCTAGATGACAGGAAACTTCCAGTGATAGAATAATAGCAGCATTTATCTAAGAGTATGTTGCATATACTGAAATAGTGCCAGAATAATAATTACACGTTTATTTTTCACTTTTGCCAGGAATTTCAGTTTTTGTTGTTTTCCTACTTATGTGTCAGATGTCTTTCTATGAAAGAACTACTACAATCCATGAAGCTATAGAGAGGGCAGCAAGCTCTTTTTTAGTCCCTATCACGAATTTTCCTCTGCATGTGATGTACATTGAGGCAGTTTGTCTGTGTAAAAAGTTGTATTTATTATTGGGTCGTGAGAGCCCTTCTGCTGAGGCCAACTCAGCACCAGGATGGCCACGGACAGTCCTATCCTGCTGATTGTTGAGGAAAGAGACTACCACATGCCCAAAGTGTTGGGCTGTTGTCAGGACTGAACCCCTTCCCATGGAGGCCAGGCCTGCTCCCTGGCAGGGCTCTGGAACTGACCTTGGCTGGCGAGGTCCTGCCCTACCACCCCTGTGAACATCCACCATAGCTCCCAGAATCCTGTCTCCCAAGGAAACCTCCAGCTCCTGCTGTGCACTGACAACCATTTGTTATATCTTTTCCCTTAAGTCCTCCTTAAAGTGGTGTTCTCGAGAAATTGATGGGAGCAATGCTTCATTCCACAGCTTCCACTTACATTAATATTCATCTTGTGACACAGCTCCGACCTTGTGAAATGCCCTTCAGAAGGTTAATATGAATCTCCAAAGCCTCTTTGGGTTTAAGTACAAAACCTGGGATTATCCCAGTCTAAATCAAGGCTGTGGATTAATGAACATAATTTGAAGTTATTAATTTAATTGCGACATTCTGTCATCTGTTCTGTTTGAATTTAAGTCTACTATTTTTAAAAAACTTGTTTCCAGACAGTATATTTAAACTTAAAAATAATTATAATCTTTGCATTATGACTACATCATTGTAAACTACCCATCCAAATGGAGAATAAAAAAAGATATATTTAGCTTTTTTTTTCTTTTTCTCTGTTTGTGGTTTTTTGGTTTGTTTCTGTTTGAACAGCTTGCGTGATCTTTCCAGCCTTATTTTCATTCATTTAATGCACTGATGTTTTTAATACAACGAAACTACTATTTCCATGGTTTTGGTCATCTTAGGAAGAGTTTCATTGCAAATGAAATTTCAGTTCCAATTTTCTATACTTCAGTAAATTAGGTACTCTCTTTGCCTTTTCAATTCCCATTCTGAAATGTGTGAGGAAATGGAGTGTGGAAGTGGGACATGTATCCTTACTGACATTGCAAGAGATATGCAAAAAACAAACCAAAGGGCAAAAAGGAAACAATGGATCCAAAAAAAGGAATACTTTTAAATAATCATCTGAAAAACAAGGAAGATTATTAAAGGAAAGTGGAAGGGGAAATATAAATTCATTATAGTTTTATTTTTTATATGTCATTTAGTCAGCAAACTCTGAAATAATAACAATACTAAATAATAATTAAACTAACAATACATGTTTCTATAATGTATTTCTAGAGGAAAGTCTTCCAGATTAAAAGAAACTAAGTACATTTGAACTCTTCACTTTGTGAAAGGATAAATAAGACTAGAGGTACCATAAGTGCAAAAAACCACAAAGAAAAAAGGATATGAATAAAAAATATCTGTCCAGAGCTAGTTAAAAAACATTTCTGCTCAGTGAAATTATTACAAATTAGGTTAGAAATAAATTTTAAAATAGAGAAAAAAATATTCTGAACTGGGAACTGTTCATATATAATTATAAAAATATCTATGAGAATATCTCATTTATCAGCTGTGAAACACATTAGTCTAATGAAACCTTCAGCTCAGAAAATCCCTAGACCACTGGCTACAGCGTTGTGGGATGTTATCTCTGGGAAAAGTTATGTCTTATATTTCATGTGTTCATCTCTGTGGTTGGTTGCTCTTTTTTTTTTTTAAACTCCACTCTATTTTCCAAATGTTGGAACTTAAGTATTTTAGACAAGCTGTATTATCACAAGTCCTACTCTGCAAGCCTGTACTTCTGAATAAAATTTCTAAGATTATGTAAGTAGGATGTCAAACCATATATATTCTTTTAAATGTTCTCCCAGTTTTACACAGGTTCATGAAAGACCCATTCCATTTTAAGCATGTGTACCTCTTACCTTTAAAGAAACTTGGGATAAATTTTATGGTAAGCAAGTACTTAAATACTTCCCTTAGTAAACAAATGAATAAATGAATATTAATGAATATGTTATGACTTTTATGACTGAGTTTTTTATAACTTTTCTATTTTATGATTGAGTTTCAGCAATACATCAGTCTGGTGTGGGGAACTTCATGTTTCCTATTAACTAACTGCATGCATAGAGAAAAATAGTTTTAGTTTGATTACAGTACAACTGTCTTCATTTTCTCAGCCACTATGAGAAAAAAAGTCAAGACAGAAACAATTTCATGTGTTCACCCCTGAACTGTTTGACAGACATCTGACCTAGTCTGTCACCACACTCTTTAGGCACAATAGACACATGGTAAGTGAAGCACCTCATTTTGAGGTTTTTAAACCTTTATACGCTTTGTGGTGAACTTCTCTGGTCAGTGGTCCTTATAGCGAACATCTCTATATCTTTCTTTATGTAGTTGAACAGCCTCAGAGATATAGAAAAAAAACCCATTTTTTTTACTCCCCCACACCCCCCTCCCTTCTCAGAAATTAGTAATACTGAAACTGGGTTACAGGGCACCATTAAATTAACAGCTAATAGCCTGGACAACTATGAAACTTGCATTAGTTCCATATTTAATTGGGATTTTTATAATTTTTTATCATGGATTTGCTATTAGGTTTTTTTTTTAGGAGGTAACAGATCAATGAGATTTCAAGGTAATAAAGGATGTTTAAGTATACTTTGTAATCTAAGTTTCAGTGTGCTAACAGCTATTCAGTAGACACTATATGTACATCAAAGGCTCCACAGAAGCTTCCATCACCTAGTATATTTGTCATTACTTAGTTTCCAGTATGCAACATTCATTAAGTGTCCAACAGCACCACAATAATTCAGGATCTGACAGTACTTTAATTATAAAACCCTATTATGAGAGAAATTTTAATACTTCAATAAAATGTCAATCCTCCTGAAATTTACCACAGTGTTTCAGCCTGAGTTTGAATGTGTATTCACTGTGTTTGTTAAAATTTCAATGATCAAATATAAATAATTCTGAAATTTAAAAAAAGTATTCTACCCTTTTCTTAGGGATTAATAATGAAATATTTCCATTCAAATACACTGATTTTGTGATAAATTATGAAGGTTAGATAAAAGCAGTTTATATCAAACTGTTTAATATGTTTAATGACAGTCCTAATTTAATTAGGTTTGATACAGAGTTTGATCTGCTTTCTTTTTAATCAAGTAGGGAAATCCTTTCTTTTTTAATAGATAAGCAATTTTTTTTTTTTTGCTAAGTAATTGGTATATCTTCAACATGTCCTAATATTTATTAATTCACATTTTGCAATGAAAATGTTTTACATGCTGAATTGTTACTTTTTATTGGTTGAACAGTCAACAATATTTTTGGAGAATTTAGGTTTTTAACTGACAAAATGAAGGAAGGTAAACTACTTTGTCAGCCAGACAAATAAAATAAATAATATAGTCAACCAGTAATCAACAATAGCAATAACAAACCATTTAAAATGCTAAATCATCCTACTTCCCTTTTACTTTCTTGAGGCAGAGTTTGAAGGACACTAGGAATCAGCAATTTTAGACTTTTTAAAGGACAGCAAGAATTAATGGAATGGTTTAAGTGTTCAGCATGATTTGGGATTATGAGACCAAAAGGTGATAGAAGGACCTTTCTACTGCAAAAGGACAAAGCGAACTAGGAAGATGGTGCATTTATATCAGCATTAAGAATGCATCCCATTAGTTCTAAAGTTTGTGAAATCACTTTCCTTTGAATCTCCCAGGGATAATTCACCTAAATTAGCATTAGCTTTAGGAGGGAGCTGTGATCTGAATGCTCCTCTCTTAGTTTACTCAAAGAGAAAAACCTAAATTTAATTTATTTAGTGACCTTTGTAGATTTCAAACTTGAATGATTTCCTTTCATTACAGTCCTTGGTAGACTCAAGGCAAGAACTACTACTTTTAAATGGTGATTGCCTCATTCACAGAAATAGACATAGAGCCTAACAGGATCTTCTGTGCTTCTCTTACAGTGTAATATGAAGTATAGGATAAATGTTTAAAAGGATGGTGGTGCTGAAAAATTCAAGTTAGGTTATGATTAGACTAACTACAATTACATTGAGCCTCTGTTTTTGAAAAAAAAAATGTACTAAATTTAGGAGGTGATAAAAGCAAAAATGTTTTTTAAAAAACCTCTCCTGTGTTACAAAGATTTGATTTTATAGGAGCAGGACAGGACATATTTGATAAGGAGACATGGACACCTAATTTCAAAACTCTGATCTCCCAAATTTCCAGTTTTAGAGATCCGTCACATTTACGTTGGGAGCTTCTATATTTACACGGGGATGTTTGCATGTAAAAAGATGTTAGTCATGAAAGATTGTGCTTATGGCCAGAAGTATTAATGCACTTTAGCAAACATGATGCTTTATTCATGTCAAATATTCATTGGATCCTTGGTAATCCTCTATCTGTATTTTCTAAAACGTTGGATGTGATGAGTGTTCAGGGACGCTTAATGAGTTGAACCCATTAAAAAACACAACGGTAGCTGCCAAATTATTTCAAAATGATTCTGAGAGAAAAGATAATTATGACATTTCCAGTTCTAAATACCTGTATTCAATTAATTTAATCCTGTTTTAAAGTAAAATGCAGAATAGTCTTTGGATTAGAATACTGTCGTCCTCATGCCACAGATTAAAGATCCAGTTACTAAGCCCAAAGATGATCTTTGGTCTCAAGCTTGCTTGTCTCAACAAATTAACCTAGAATTCTTTTTATGACAAGTATTTGCAGATGACAAGAGATGAATATAATCCTTTCAGAAAGAAACAGGACATATGTCTCTAGTCTTCTTGAGAGACTTTCTCCTTCCCTTTAACTTCTGATGATAATGGTAGTGAGTAACTTCTGAATAACTGGTAATGACTTTTCCATACAGTCAGGCTAAAAGAAGGGTAGAAGACAGACCTAAACCACAGTATTTCATGTTGCCTTACTATTCAAGACTTAGACAACTAATTGTTTACACCATTACTCTTTACATGAAGAGAGCTTATAAGTCTCTCTTCTTAAGTGTCTCTTCTAGTGTTTGTTTGGTTTTATCTTGTTTATTTCTCAAGTCGAAACTTTGGTGCTAGACCTTGATAAGTCTTTATCAAATCTGTGACTTTGCAAAAAGATAATTTCAGGGCTCAGGATTACGACACAGAAACTCCCTTTTGGATTGAATTGGCGCAATTAGAAAAAAATCTAACCAGAGGTGAATTGCACTATGATAAGAACTCGGGGTCCCATAAAGAGGTGTACTAAACTTGCAGGCAATTACCAAGAGTACCTTATGAACTTAAGTTTTCCTGCATGTAGCATTTGTTACATATAGAAAGATATATATACATATATATAAACAGGTATTCAGGTCTACAGAATGCAAGGATTGAGGGAAGACAAAGGGAGACATAAGGTACAATAGGTCTTCTGCGCAGGTTTGATGAGATCAGGGTGTGGACTCTTCGGCTTGGGCAGGGCATGTGATAACATCATGCAAGGAGTCTGCTTCAGGAAAAAATCCACAGAGATGAGGTCAATGAAGAGCGGTTTTCCCAGCTTCTGTAGCCCCTGGCCTTTTGCAAAGACCACTTAAATCTCTCTGCAGATATTTATTATATTTTGGGATCCAACACTTAAAAGTTTGCAACATTTTCTATATTATAAAAAAGGATTCAGTGAAGAAAAAAATACAATTATGGTATCTGAATTTCAAAAATATATTGCAAATTTTTAGCTTTTAGCAAAATTTTGTCCAGGTCTTCTTCAAAATATTTGGATTGAACTTTATCAGATTTAATTATTTTGCTTTTCATAAAAAAGTGTTCTCAAAACTACATCAAGGTTCCTTTGAGTCTGCCTAACTTTCTGCAGTGAATAACAGGAAATGTACAGAGATGACACAGAGATAGTAAATGTGATCCACCAAAAAGAAAAAAATAGTTTGATGCTTCAGTGCCCTGACAAAATGCAGACAGCTCTATGTGAAACTTTGCAGTTTTGTTTCACAGATGTTGGTGTGAGTATTTTCTTCAGGTTTGATTCATGTGGGTTGGCACCTTCTCTCCCACCGTTTCTTCAGGGTTCACTTTGAGTATCTGGTTCAGTGAAAAGTAAAAAATGCAAAATGAAAATCAATCAAAATCACTGAGTTTCATTTGGTTGCATGGTAAAACTGTGAAGTTTGCATGATGCTCTCCCACAACCTCACATCTCACTTTACCTCAAAACTGGAAGTAACTACGTGTGAAATAACAATGAAATTCAACAAATCCCTTGGCATATAAGTCCAAATTGCATTTCATACTGCAAACTGATCTAAGATACTGTTTCCAAATGTTTATATTTCTGTATGTTTGTAGTGGCACTTTAAAGGCCCTAACCATATGTCCTTCAAAAATAACCCTGTAAGAATAACACAGATTCGGGAAATATGTAATAGACATTCATCAAGGAGATTTTTTGAACCAAATATCTACAAAGAAAAAATTGCAACCAGTGAATAGAGTATTAGTTGTATACACAATGCCAAGAGAAAGAGGAGATATTAGCATGCTACTGATCTTGAAACAGTGACAGTTATATTCTCTTCTCTTCATGGGAAAAAGTAGCTCAGTTTCATAAGTAATGTTCTGCTGAACTCTAAGGCCTGGTATTATTTAGGTATACCCTGGGACACAGGGAAGTGACCATCTTTCTCTATATCTCAACAATGAACATTTTCCGTGCTTGAATAAATGTTATGTTTTAATAAATATATAAAAATCCATGATTTATTACCAAGAAACTTCTCTATAAAATATGTATGTGGAAGTAATAATGCTGTATATTTAATTATAGTAATAACATGAAATACTTCAGAGCCATTAGGTCTGAATTTAGGTAGTTGTTATGATTATATAATTCCAGATTTTCAGACAGAAGATTAAAATTACAAATTTTTTTTCCTAGCAATCTTTTCCTGTCATTATTATCACGTTGTGATAATTTTCTCTGGAGTTCTAGGTAGCCTCAGTTGACAAGTACTTGGCTTAAAAAAGTTATTATTCTTATATCACAGGTAATTTTGTAGCCAAGTTAGAAAGTTATGATCTGGATGGGGGTAATGCTAAATGGATAAAATGTAGTTTAGAGGACCTGGCTGAGAGGATCATGGTTAATGAGTCCTATTCTGCCTAGCAGTCATCAAAAGCTGGAGGGGTCTGTCTTTATCAATTACCTGGAAGAGGTAACTGTGTACTCATCTTTTCCAGACAACGCCAAATTGGCAGGGCAAAGGGTAAGAAAAAGAAAGGGTATCAGTTAATACTCTCTATTGCAGGGCCGCCATGTAGAGCAATCTAGAGGGGCTGAAGGAATGGGCTGCCAGTAACCTCATGAAATTCAGCACAGACCGATACCAAACCCTGATGTTGGATAGGTAGAAATTACCTTGCAATGTCACAAGTGGAGGCCTGACTAGGTGGGCAGCAGCTCTGTTGAGAAGGACCTGGTGGTGCTGGGTACAAGCCAGTGGTGTTCTCTGGCAGCAAAGGTCAGAAAGTCCTGGGCTGTTACTAGAAATGCAGTCAGGTGGTTAAGAGGAATGATTACTCCTCTCTACTCATAGCTCATTAAGCTGCATCTAGAGTGCCTTGCCCAGTTTTAGGGCACCCCCATCAAGGATAATATTGATGAATGTATGAATGGGTGAATGTATCAGAGGGTACATACAGGGTACAGAGGGTGAGAGAGGTGGGATTGTTTCCTTGGAAAAGAGAAAGCTTTGAGGAGTCCTTATAACATTCGGGGGGGGGGGGGGCATTAAAGGCGAAAAACAGGG
>VXAY01005273.1:2838-60921 GCA_013399855.1 Oxyruncus cristatus | reverse complement strand
GGGGCATTAAACGAGCATAACTAGGCTCCTTCACAGTGATGGCAAAAGGATGTGAGGAATTTGCATAAATTGAAACAAGGAGATGGTCCAGCTGGATAGAAGAAAAAACATTGTCTTAAAGAGAACAAGCAAGCAGTTGACCAGGCTGCTCAAAGAGGTTGCTCAGTCTCCATCCTTGGGGAGTGTTTGAGATCCAACTGGAGTCCTGGTTGCCCAAGTCCTGGGCAACCTTGTGTTGTCTCAGAGCTGGTCCTGCTTTAGGCTGGGGGCTGGACAAAAGGTGTCCTGAGCTCCCTTCCAGCCTCAGCTCCCTTTCAACCTGAGTTATTTTATGATTTCACTATTGCTAAGGATTTTCTAATGAAATATTATTCATGCTGAAGTTAACTGGATGTCTTCCTTTGATTTCACTGGGGCTAAATTCTGGAATGGTTTTATTTTATTCCAGTATATAATATTTCTGTTAAAACAGAAATCGACCTTCCCTCCTCTTCTCTTCCCATTCATTTCTATGGAAATACTTGATCTGACAAAAGTAGACCCTGTGGAACAATGTAACAAAAATTAAAAAAAAAATAAATCATTGCACATAGAAAATGCAAATTTTATTAGAATTAGTTCACATAAATCAGCAGCTTTTTCAAACAGTATATACATTGTTTTATTGGAGATGCAAAGTTCTCTATAGGATCTTGCCTTTTTTGTACCAGTAAAGTGGTTTCACTGGATGACAACCTCCAAAGTATACTTTCAAGGTTATGAAGTAAAATTACTTCTGTGGAGGTAGGAGCAAACTGATAATAAATACTATATGCCCACAGGTTACGGGCATTTTTTTCTTAGCTTTATTTCTTATTTAATTCTTCCCCAATGAAAATAGATTCCTCACAATGGTGTGTCTAGGATAGGTTTTATAGCTTATTATATAAAACCTGAAGATTTGTCATGATTTACTAATCTGACCTCCTACAAATCACAGGTCATGTTTACAGTAACAGATGATCATATAAAATTAATACAAAGTTGAATTAGAAAATGGTTATTATTCCTTTCCCCAATAGATTTGCCAGATGTACACCCATTTCTTCACATATTTAGCACCAGGCATTGCTGTGATGATGAATTTTTTACTGTAGTTACAACCTCCTTCTGAAAGTCTTGCTGTAATGGGAAACATCTTTGAAATGTTTTGCTCAGCAAGCAGGTATTCAAAGATTTAAGATTGATAGGACAGGCAGGGCTAAAATATCTACCAGGCATCTTCTACAAGTGACTACTAGATAGTAAACAGCCCATAATCAACTGCTGAAGAACACATTAGTTTTGAATATCAAACAGAGTACTATGTAAATGGTGACAAGAATTAATTTTATTCCCATCACACAAGAGCTCATGACAGATACTGTATATAACTGACTCAAAGCTATCTATGTGTAAATGACACTAAAAAAAAAGGTAAAAGAGAACTTCCTCATCAAGAAGGATGAACTTGTCACAACAGCTGTCACCAGAGTCCTGAGTTTTGTGATTTTCCTGAGATTGTCTTTTCATGGCCATGGCTTCTGGCATTCTGTGATTTTTGCTTTGGTTGGTGGAATGAGTTGGTATAAAGCTGTACACTGCAGGCTTTACAAGGAGCTTTCAGATAACAACCCTTAGGACTGAACTGAAGGTGAGCAGAGAGCAGGGTATCAGCTCCAATGACAAGGCAGCAGAGACATGATGGCTCAGGTCAGTGGATTCATGAGACAGGTTCAATATAGTAGACCACTGTGGCTAGTAGGGACAGCTATGAAATATAAAGATGTAGGCACATACCACATATTAAAATCCAAACATGTTATTTGCTTTTAAAATATTCACAAAAATACCAAAATCATCCTGACTTCATGATCTTTGTTATATAAATATGAGAAGGAAGTATAAAACTTGTAAAGTCAATAGATTATACAAATATTTACCAAGCTGGGACCGAAACTGAAATATGTATTGGAGTATTTCTAATGCTTTAGTCATGTTTGCCTTGACATTGTTACTTCTGATCTAAATTTCAGTCACAGACCTTCACTTCAAAATGCAATTTATTTTCAGTTTTTCTTGTCTGTATTGATGAATTCTCTAGATATGTGTGTTTCTCTAAAATTGATAGGTTTGAAGATATATGGTCACCTGAGAGTTTTAAAAAATTAACATATTATCCTTTGAATAAGAAGGGTCTGAATTTCACATATTTTACCAAAAAAAGGGACTATATATAACTACATTAAGTAAAACACTAATATTCCAGTACTTCTGATCAATTCTGTAATTTTATTTTTCAAAGTTATATTTACTCAACTATTCATAGATAAAAGCAATGGTTATGCTTTTAAAATTTTGTTTCACTATTACAAATAGACTACATCATGAATTCCAGACATTAGTGTATGTTGACATTAAAATTTGTCTCATATTAAACAGATTGAATTATCTGAAAAGCAGCTGTATTTAATGATTCTTAAAACTAGAATGCTGAGCCTATCACAGAAGGCTCGATATTTCACAGTTTACCAATGGTGTTGGGGTACTTCAAGTATCTGTTGTTCCGGACCTGAACACAGAGTGATTTTAATATCATCATCATCATCATGGCTAGGTTTCACGAATGAAGATTAGGGAAGGACTCTACCCACACTTGCTACAAGCACGTTGGTGGTTAAGAAGACCAATGCGAGATAGACAAGTCTGGTTGCAAACGGCACAGTGGAAAGTCTCCTTTGGTGATACTGGCAAGACTTGGTTCTTTCTGCATTGTCTTTTCTCCTCAGAAATGATTCTCTGTGTGTTCTCAAAAGAAGCAGCAGCATTATCAATAGTGTGTCTGATTTTTAATATACTATTATATTTAATAACTGATATTCACAAGGAAGATACCTTACATATAGCAAGGGCGTTCATTTCAGTTCAGCAGTGCACTAAAAGGAATTTTAAGACTAAGCTGCAACTTAGTTCTGAGAACTAACTTGCAAAAGAAATCCTTTTTATCTCCAGAAGTTTTATGTATATCTGATACAAAGGATCAACTTTATTTATTTCATGCTTGTGGCCTGATATATTAAACCTTTATTTTAAAAATTGAGCCAATTATACAGAGCACTTAATAATCTCTCATATTTTTATTATACGTAGTTTGTCAATGAGTTAAAATCATATTATTGTGTTATTTATTTATTTTTAAGTTGATTTTTTTAAAACTCAGATTCAGTTAACCTTTGTAACTTGTTCAATGAGAAAATCCAGTGATCTGTATCACCACACACAATTGATGGTTGAGCAGCCTATAATAAATGAAAATGCCATCCCAGCTTAGCAATTAGTGTGTGAATCATCTTCAAAAACTTGCACTCTTTTCTGTCTGCAGCATTTACCTTTGCTCTGTGGCTTAAATTGTATTCAAAGTGAATGGCAATATTCAATTACCGTGGTAGTGTATTATGGGAAATTGTCACAATTGTGATTAATAACTCTTATGGAAAACAATTAATTTGCTGTCCTGTTGCTAGGTCAAGTACAGAAGCTAATTTCCTGAAGGAAAGAAATATGTTTATCAGCATATCCCTTTTGATGTTTTAATCTGAAACACCAAGAGCTTTATTCACTGTAAAAAGTTTTCTTGCCTGTATTAAAAGTAATTTACGATACAAAAAATAGGTAATAAAGAAAGGAACTGGAGAATCTTTAAAATAATTTTCAACCCAAATGATTCCATGATTCAATGAATTTCACAGCAAAACAGTTTTTTGTGGAGAATGTGGAATTCTTGTTTCCTGGAGGACAAAACACAATGAACTATATTTTGAAATATATGACTGACAGCAGCTTCCAGTTAGTGGAAGGCAAGGAAAGAGAAAATAATCATCAAATAGTTAAAGTTAGAAAGTATATTTTACCCATTTAAAATTATAGGAGACTGGATAGCAGGGAAAATGAGTTTCAATACCTGGATGAAATCCCACAGCTAAGATGTAATAATTGCTTTATGATCTGGGATGCTTAAGTCTAGGATATTTAGATTTAAAGATCTCCTTTCTCCTCAGGATCTTTGAAACTATAGAATCTATGTTTAGATTATTCTCTGTTATATCCACATGATGTTATAACTTATCTTTCTATTCCTTAATTTATTGTGACATCTCTTTTTCTAAAATTGTGGCACCAAACTTTATCTGATTGTATAAGTGTGACTAGGGACTTGGAGGTCAGACTAAAAGTAATCAAAATAGAACTGACAAAATAAAGTGATTTTTTTTCCATGATATTTGGCATTACTAAAACAAAAGTTAAAATGTCTTATATTTATTAGTGTCTAGAAGTGAGATCTCTAAATAAAGAGACATATTCAATTTTAACAAGTGTAATAAAGCAGTCACTCTGCTAATATCTGATTTTATTTTCATAAACACTTGCTTATGAATTCTTGCTTTTTCTTACAAATCATATAGAATCCAACTAGTCAGGGTCTGTTGGATGTTTATAGTGTCAAATTTTTATTCTAGAACAAAATATAAAATTATTTTCATATTTTAAATAGATATTTCTGTTGTTATTTTTACTGTTAGAATAGACACTTTAGATTGTTATACTGCCTATGGATATTACTATGGATATTACTGTGCAACTTTGCCTGTCCATCTTAGGTTCATTTAGCTCCTTTAAATATCCCCTAAATAATACATTAAATATAAAAATTAAAATTAATAAAAATTATTCATATCTGGTAAAAACTATAAAACGCAATTTTATTATATTAGTTAAATATAATGAAACTTCCATTTTCTTATGGCTGAGAAGAACTTTTGTTGATTCTCAGATTACCATAGAAAAAACTACCTGCTTTCAAAACTGACCGGGTATGATTCCAGCAGATTTTTTGTAGATTCAGCTTTGTTCTTTGTGAATTTAGTCAAAACGATTTTCTCTTTTCTATATAACATTATCGCTTCTTCTAAGTTTTGCAGAATGAGCACAGTTTTCTTTGCAGAATTTCCTCTTGACTCCAGAATTAGTATCTTTCAGTAAAAAAAATGTTTGACACTAGGAAGTTCTTTATTTTTGGAGGTTTTTTTATTATAAATTCTCTAACAAAATTAATTGCTGTCAGTCTACATTTCTTTCAAAAGCAGGAGTTTAAAACAGAAAAGTACTTATAATTTAGATTTAATGATCACATCATCTTTTTTTTTTCCTCATCTTTCTTTTAATATGTATTTATCCAAAAAGGAATAAAAAAAAAATCTCAAAAATGTTGGATTTGCCTTGTGGAAGAATTGAACTCTAAACAATACATGTTAGTCTTTAAAATATATATACTGCAGTAGAAATTTTTATCCTGATCTGCTTCATATTGGCAGAATAGAAGTGATGAATAATGCATTATTCTTCATGTATGGCAATGTTAGTAGGTCTCAAAAAATATGTAACCATTTCATTATTATTCATTTATGCATACAGTTAATCATAAACTACAAAGGATTGTTGGTTTTGAACCCTTAAGAAAAATTTATGAGGTCAATTTTTAAAGAATTATTCCTCTGGGCTGTAATTAGTATTTTGTAGCATATGCAACCTGATGTTATTGTAGGAGGAAATTTGAACATCTGTGCGTATTATTTGAAAGGTTTAGTCCCAAAGAACCTCCTTGCTTTGTGATTTTAGGATGCATATTAGTTGAAAAAATAGGTAAAGCAGAAGGACTAATTGCTGTCGCTTTTGAGTGCTGAGAAATATACAACAGCTTTGCTTTTTGCTTTGCTTCTCAACATATTAGAGCATACAGGACCATAGATTAAGGCTTTACATTGAACCCTCATTTATTGCAGAAATCAATTAATCTCTTCTATGAGTTCTTCAATCTATGGAAGGATATAACACAGATTTTTTAAACAGGTAAATATGCATATATATATGCAAAGATACACATATACACAACATTCAGGATTGGTACACTGAAGTTGTAAACCACTGGGAGTTGATTTGTTTTCAACAAAAGAAGTTCTTCAGAATTAAAGAAAATTAAAGATAAGGCGGGTGCACATCAGAAATTATTCTTTTGAATAGACTGAGAAAAATTTTTATTAATTTTTTATTTACCCTAGGAATTTTGATTAAAATTAAAAAATAATCAAATCACAATATATTCTGACAAAATTATCAGGGTAGTCCAGCAGAATGAAATCTGTACTCATCCTGAGTCAGTCTTTTATATTATCTCATCTGTTAAAGTACAGATTCTCAGAGTATACGGTATTAATGAAAAACAAGTTCTCCTGCTAGTCATCACTTCTGTCACTCTGCAGTAGGAAATTTTATATAGCAAAACACAACTCAAATATTTGATCCTTGGAAATATCATTCTGGGGTTCCATACTTATGTCCCTGCAGAAAAGCATTGTAGTTTCCGTTCCCAGTCCAGCACTATGCCTGGCTCTCCCACTTTACATGCTTAAATATTCACCTAAGATATTTTTGTTTAAATTATTTCCACAACTTATATAATTACATTTAACTTAAGTAATCAAGTTAATCCTTTGTTTAATTTGTATAATTAACAGCTTTTCTTTTTTTTTTTTTCCCCCTAGAGAAAATATTAAGAACTGCAGGAGGCCTTCTTTTGGTATACAAATAATAAAATATTAGCCAGATTTCATTTATATGTATTTCAGTAGTATTTCCAAAAGTCCTTTACCTCAATGGAGAGGGGAGATGGTAATGAAACTAAAAGAACTGTCAGGTCTCAGACTTGATAAAACCAAAAGGTGTTGCAGCTTTAAAAAAAAGGTACTTACGGTATTTACCTAACAATGGGTACAATTTGAAAATGTTTTACAGAAACTTTAATATACGTCTAATATTTAATATCCTGTAGGATCTGACAACTGCAAATCTGCAATATCACAGACTAAATTACTGACTTAGAGAATTCCTCTGAAGAGAAGAGCTTCTATTTTCAACTTTACCATGTAATTATTTTAAAAAATAAGAAATTCACAGATCAGTGTTACAAGAAATACTCTGAATTATTCTTTTCTGGGAGCAGACAATTCTCTGTGTAGAATAAAAAGAAATTGGATTTTCGTTTGCATTTGTCCCATGAAACAGCATAAAAGTTTGGGAAAATTGTAGGATTCACAAATCTTTTTTTTTCTAGAAGCCATGGTTTTTAATACCCTCACTCTTCACACATGCTTCCAAATACTGTCAGCAAGTGACAAAATTCCTAGCTGCTGGGACCTTTTAAAATCAACTATTTAATGTGGCTAACATATGTTGAAAACCTCTGCTTATTCTAGTAACTCTTTTCTCTTCCTCCTCAACCTTTTTTCCTTCCCTCTGCTACAAAATTAAGAAATCACATTGTTGTCAAATTTCCCACATGTCTGAGACAAACATTATTGCTCTAGGGCCGTTCTAAGGAGCAAGTTCTTATGTTCTTCAATAAAAGATGCTCATCCATGTGTAAAAGAGCTGTGAATTTCAGTTACATAAGTGAACAAAGTGCTGATTTAGTTTTGTCTGTTTTTTCTCTTCTCTACTGAAGAAAGAATTGTTTTGGGGTGAACTGATTATCTATGAAAACATATGAACAAAGGGCAAAAATTCACGTTTATAAGTAAAGACTTCGGGACACAGACTTTCCAGAGTATTTATTACTAGCTACGGTTACTTTTTACAGAGAGATTTTGCATAGCTGGTCCCAAAACCTATTCACATGATCAGCAGAAATTACGAAGTCATATGATGAAATTTCCGCAAATTTTTATTTAGTTGCAGGATACCAGGGCAAGCATATCCTCCCTGTAAAGCTAGAAATGAGCTCTAGTTATTTTATTCGCTTTTAATTATATATATGACTTCATTTGATTCACTCTTAGGTTTTTAGCCAATGGAATCTCACTGGAGCACCGCTGTTAGCTGACATAATTGCTCATAATATCTCTATTGTAGCTGTTACATCTTATCATGTCAAAGATTTCTAATGGAGTCCTTAGTTTGCAAGTGATTGACAAGATATTCTACAACAGCACCTTGAAGGGTTGAGCTGTTACAGGAGACAGTAGTCTATATCCTTAGAAGACAAGACAGAATAATAAAGGGCAAATAGCTTTTACAGATTTCCAGTGTGAAATACAAGTTGTTCGTCTTTTTGCTGCTAGATGGAAGACTTACAAATTAAAATGAAAACATGAACAACACTTCATAGTCAGTAATTACCAGGACAATTTAGAAAAGAAAACAAACAAGTCAAAGGTAATAATTATTTTAGAAAGTGCATTGAGAAGTTATTACAATGTATCACTTATAGCAATGACCAATATCTGTAGAATGAATTTAATTGCTCCACAAATATAATGAAGGAACATGCCTAGGAGAATGAAAAGTTAGAAAGGGAGGAAATACAGGGTTTCCCAATCCACCAAAGCACCCAAGCCACGAGTCTGCATAAGGCATTGTTAACATTGTTAACACTGAGAATGAAATGGTGAATGGGCACAAAACATATTATGCGGTGAATAGCTGAATTTAAAAAGTGCGAATTAGTAAATACTTACTAATTGTTAAGTTTGGTTGATTTAAAAAAAATCTTGGTTTGGCTTTTTTTTTTTGTTTGTTTTGTTTCGTTTCATTGTCTTTTTTTTTTCTTTAATAGTTTGGGGTTTTGTTGCTTTTTTAAAAAATCATTGAAAAGTAAGTTTCTACCTCTTTTGACTATGTTTTATTGAGGTAAATGTTTCCAGATATCTAAAGAAAATATTTCTTCAAAAAAAGCTTTTAAAATTTCTAATGCACCTAAGCAACTTTTCTGAAATAAATCACATATTCATTGACAATGATGAAATACCGAAAGCCATGGAAGTATGACAAGGTTCAAGTGAGCTTAAATTGAATGTTTTGTCAAGGTTTGCTGCAATCCTCTAAAGCAAACCTTTAATAAATCAGCAATATAAGAACTGAAAGTACCTTCTAGAAAGGTGGAACAGAAAGTAAAGAATAAGCTGAAAACATTGAAAGTATTTCATATTTTCAGGTAAAGAAACTATCTTATATGTTTTATGCAAAAGTGTAGAAAAGCCATCTATAATTACTGTAAAAGGCATATTAGACATTTTAGTATTTTGACCTTAAGTACCTCTTTTCAAATATGTGAACTAATCCAAAGAAGTAGAAAGTAGTAACTGCTGATTATAATGAAGTCCCTGCATTTTTATATTGGCCATGGAAGAGTCCACAATGTCTCTGGAAACATGTGCCTGTGCTCAATAACCCTCATGGCAAAAGAGTGTCTCCTGATGTTCAAATGGAACCTCTTATGTTTCAGTTTGTATTCCTCCAGGTTGTGGGTTAACCTTGGCTGGACAACAGATGCCTACTAAGCCGCTCTATCACTACACCCTCTCAGCTGGACAAGGAAGAGAAAGTATAATGAAAGATCAAAAGAAGGATAGGGAGAGTTCACTCACCAATTATCGTCATCGGCAAAACAGGTCCAACCTTGGTAATATTAATTTATTTTATGCCATTTGAATTGGATAATGAGAAGTCATAAAACATCTTGACTTCAGCCCTCTCTTCTTCTTCAGTGCAACTTCTCTCCTGGCTTCTCCAACCCCTCTCCCAAGTGGGATAGGGAGATGCAGGATGGGGACTATGGTGAGTTCATGTTTGTCTTTGCTGCTCCTTCCTCCTCACACTCTACACTTGTGGTCTCGCATTGGCTCTTTTAGACTTAGGGGAAGCTTCTGGCACCCTCATACAGAAGCCATGCCTGTAGCCTAGCCACTAAATAAACCTTGCATGCAAACCCAATGTACTCCAGTACTCAGGTACATGTTCTAGTTGCATGATCATTCAAAGATGATCTAGAGCAGCCTCACAATGACATTAGCCATCACTCTGTCAAGCATAGCTAATCCTAATGCTACCTACTGCATTTTGCTGAAGGTTAAATGGATTGATGCTTTCTAATACAAGCTTGTTCAGTTCAAGTGCTTGTGTTCTGTACTGTTTGTCTCCTTCTTGACATAGTGGATGATATGAAAGATTCACTTACTTTAGAGATTGATCTATATTTTAGTCCCTTGGTTGCATATGTATTTCTGTATCAGCAATAGAAAGTTATCTGGGGAAATAAGTAGAAATAAAAGGCAGAGGGAACTCGGGAGAAGAGGAAATGGAGATTGAAAAAAAATTACTACAAAGTGATAGATATTGAGCTGATGATGTAGGTCCCTTGCTGAAACCAGTCTAAAACATCTGTGACTGTGAAGTGTTCTTAACTTTACACGGTGTACTTTTGGAAGTAGCAATGATTTGATCTTTGAGATATATATCTCAAAAGTTTTGAGAAATTCTGAATTAGGTTGTCCACCAGGTTGATCAAGAGAGAGAATGAAAAATCACTCCAAATATTCAGTGGCATTTAATGCAGTTAATATAACTGTGATTATCTCTGAATCACTTGTCAAGTTTTTCAGCCTGCTCAGAATGATCTTTGGGCATCCCAATCCATGAAAATGAAAGAACCCACCCCAAAACAGCAAAAAAAGCCCATGAAAAACCCCACAAGTTGATTTCTACAGTCTGAGGAACACTTTGGCCTGATTCCTAAACAAATAAATATTATTAATGCTGAGATATTGAACTGAAGAAGACAACCAAACTGCAGATCAGCTACAACTCTGCTCTACACAAAAAATTCCTGTAACATTTACTTAGTTGAAAGTAATAGGTAATTTACATTAATATATTTTTTAATATTTCTATCAAAAAGTTGCATACAAATCTTTTTTTTGTGTGTCTCGGTTTGAAAAATACCATGATACTGCAGGTGTAAATCTGCCTTTAAGGTCTCTCTACATGAACTTAGTGGAAGCGTGGCAGGAGTTGTATAGGCAAAGTTTCAATCAACAGCATCTAACTTGAAAGTAGCCTCAAGGGAACGAAGTAGGGTTACAGTGCATACAGCCTATTATAAGGCTAAAGTTTTGTAGTCAATGACACTGACATAAAAACTTGCTAGAATAAGCCATCAAAGATTAAAAAATAAATTTGGTGGTTTTCTAGGAATTAAAATTGACACTTTCCTAATATATCAGCAATAAATCTTCAGCAATTTAAAAAATCAGACATGTTTTACACCTTTCCTATAATGAAGAAATTCTTGCAAATTAAAAAACCAATTAATTCTACACTGAGACTTAGAGTGCTAAATCTTTTGGCAACATAAATTCTTTATTAACATATTGATAAACATTGATTTTGCACTAGATGTTTGAGAGATTTCTTTATGTATCAGATTCTTTGTCCAAACAGATTATTTGCATATTGTTAAGGTTTAAAGGTCATATGCAAATTGAGTTCATTAATTTTGTCTTTTTCTTGAAAACTAAAGGATTTTACTACTCAACTTTGAAGAAAAATAATTTATATCTAATTATTTTGTATACTTATGGAAATTATATTAATTAATGGTATTTATCTACCTTGGATCTATCTAAATACCTAACAGTCAAGATAACCAACAACTGAAAAGTAATGTCACAACATGCATGGTGAACAGTATACTTGTTAATGATCGAAGTGTACTATCCTTCTTCCTTAGAGAGTTGGTTTGTTTTCTGTTGTGTGGTTTGGTTTTTCATTTGTTGTTTATTTGTTGTTGTCATTTTTTAAATATCATGTGTCCCTCACTGTTCTTCTAAATCCAGCCATTATTTTCATGAAAAATTTAAAGCTACAATATCGTACTGGGTCACACAATATGAAGAGGGTCATATTAAAAAATATTGCCTTTCTCCAGCTATCACTGGTACTTGACACAATAAAGTATGTTTTGTGATAGTGCAACTTCCAGAAGAATGCTCACTTTTTCTTTGAATATATGGAACAATGAAGGAGTTACTATACTAATATTTCATTTAACTTTAATTTCATTGTTCAGTACTTAAAATCTGTGGCAGATTTTATCTGTAAATTAGTTTGGGTTTTTCCTCCATACAGTAGTTGGAATGTTACAGGGCTTTTTAAGAAGCAAAATATATTAAAAGACCCTTCATATACAATGTATTTTGGTTTTCTTCATTAATTAATTATCAAACTTTGATAATATTTTTGTCCCTCTTACACATTTTTTACAGCTGATAAGTCCATTTTTGTGGATCTGTCTGAGACTGAAATGGTTAATGGCTTAAACATTGTTAAGATCATGAAAAGACTTTTGTCCACTGTAGCAAACTGCAAGGAAACAGCTGCACATCTACTGAAGCACTCCCTGAATATGCCCAATAATTTGGACTATCAAAGGGTCTTGAGGTAAAATAAGGTGGTGCTACTGTCCAGCTATCCCAGGTTAAAGGAGAAGAATGTATCCACAAGTGTAAAAAATTGAACTGCTAACATTTGACCACCTGCAGTAACTGCCAGGGTGCTGTAAGAGACTGATGTTAATGGTTCAAACACTTGGGCAGCTACTTTGCTAATGATGCACAGAGTCGCCTCCCAGGTGCAAAGGGCCTGTGTACTTGAAGCTACAAACTGGATTTCCAGATAAGGGAAGAGGCTTATAAGAGGCAAATCCTGCCAGATGGGACAGTATTTCTTACCATGTCAATGTTCTCCACTACATGATGACTCAACTGTGAAAACCCCTCCAGGCAGCACTGAAGATGTCCACACCAGGCCTGAGCTAAAAATCTTGGATGATGGACCATGATGAGCCATGACTGATTCAACTACACTGACAACTGAAACATCTGAGAAGGTATCAAAGACTCATAAATGTCCCTGGTCCAGTATTAAAACATCCAGGGGAAGTACAGGGGCCATTTCCACCTAGCATCTGCACAATATAAACTGCATGAAAGGGGAAATTTGTGGATTTTTTCCTTCTACCACTTGACAGTCTTCTGCCAGAGGAGGACCAAAGGGATGTTGTTGGAATATTTTTGTTTCTTAATCTGTTCCTTGCTTCTTCTGCCCCTCTCCCCCTCTTCTTCCTTGGATGCCTCATTAAAATAAAATCTATACTATTGACTGTGGCAAATTATCTCGGTTGCACCTTAACTCAGGAGAGTCATCTTTCTAATAATTTCAATAATCAGATTGCAACAGGGTCTTTAGCGGTCTGATTTTCAAAATGCTATAAATTAGTATTATATCTGAAAATTTCTTCCTAGCTACTTTTTAACTACTGCTTCCTTCAGAAATCTGCTTCAAGTATCCTGTTTAGATGTGATTCCATATTAATCACTGTCTTGAAGATAAGTCTGTCAACCTGCTATTAATCTGTTTGATGTGGGCTTTTTTCAAATCATTAAATAGAACACATGTCAATGAATCTGTCAAGGATTATCACATGTGCATTTTTTAGTATAGATATACTTACCACTACCATTACATTACTATTACCATTACGGAAAGATTACAGCTTCCAGGCCGGTGAGCGGATTCCTACCTGGCTGCTTCAATGCTGGGATAAGAGAGCTGATAGTCAGCAACTGGAAGATCATGAAGCCCAACAACTGGGATCCTTTATTAGGGATTGTGAAACTGAAAGAGGAATTGGAAGAGAGAGAACAATTTCCAGTCTTTGGAGATGGCTCCTCTCAAGTGTGAGGGCAAGGTATCCGTTCAAGGAAGATCTAATGAGCTCCCAAGAAAGTTGGCCACTGCAGATGAATGTTTCATGTACTTGAGAGAATTAACAGTGCTGGAAATCATCTACAGTAACCTAAGAAGGGATGACACCCCCAAAGACCCAAGGAGGTTCCTTGCACCATGACCATGTGGAGGAAGGTGGTTCAAAGCACCCCTGTGTCATATACTAACAGTCTGGTAACATTATCTTACCCAAAGATGGATCCACCAGCTGTAGAGGTGACCTCCTTCTGGCTCCAAAATGTAGAAGAAATTCTGGGCACTTCCTCATTACCACGGGCCAGCACCTCAGCTCTCAGGGGTAGCACAAGAAATCGATCCCCTCCTACCCCAGTCAGAGGCAAAGGAAGCCCCAAGCTCAGGCCAAGTGGTGAGCTCTGGTTCTTTCTGTGTGACCAGGGGGAAGACACGAAGAAGTGGGATGGCGAACTCACTTCTAAGCTGGAAGCCCGGGTATGTGAATTGAAAGGGAAGAGAACTGTTAAGAAGGAGTCACCCAGGAAAGCTGTACATGTAGTTGTTGCAGAGACCCGAGAAAGAAATCAGTGACCTCTCAGATGTAAAAAGACTGAGATAAACTCCTTTGATCCTGGTGAGGGGACTTCTGGTCTGGCATCACAAAGGTCAGACAGTGACTACACTGACTAGGAACAGGAATAGGGGGTCCCTGCCTTTTTCCAGGAAAAGGAAAGGGATGATCAGGCTTACTGGACTGTGTGGATTCAATGGCCTGGCACATCGGATCCACAGAAGTATAGAGCTTTGGTAGATATGGGCGCACAGTGAACACTGATGACATCAAGGCACAGAAGTACAGAAGACATTTGGATCTCTGGAGTGACAGGTGGATACCAGGAGATATCGTCATTAGAGGCTGAAGTGAGTTTACCAGGGGACAAGTGAGAAAAGCACTCCATTGTGACTGGCCCAGAGGCCCCTTGTATCCTTGGCATCGACTACCTTGGGAGGGGGTATTTCAAGGATCCAAAGGGGTATCGATGGGCCTTTGATGTAGCTACTTTGGCTACAGAGAAGATCAAACAATTATCTACCCTTCCTAGTCTCTCAGAAGGTCCTTTCACTGTGGAATTGCTTCAAGTCTAAGACCAACAAGTGCCAATTGCCACCAGAACAGTGCACTGACGGCAGTATCGCACTGACCCGGACTCCATAATCCCCATCTATGAACTAATTCATTGACTGGAGTGCCAAGGAGTGATCAGCAGGACCCGCTCACCCTTTAACAGCCCCATATGGACAGTGTGAAATTTTAATGGGGGGTGGAGATTGACCATGGACTATCGTGGTATGAATGAAGTCACATCGCCTCTGAGTGATGCTGTGCCAGACACGCTGGAACTTCAGTATGAGCTGGAGTCAAAGGCAGCCGAGTGGTACACCTCCATTGATATTGTCAATGCATTTTTCTCCATTCCTCCAACAACAGTGTGGAGGCCACAGTTTGCCTTTACCTGGTGTCCAGTATGCCTGGAATCAACTGCCCCAGGAGTGAAAACACAGCCTGATTATCTGCCATGGACTGATCCAAACTGTACTGGGACAGGGGATACCTCCAGAACACCTGCAATACATTGATGATATCATTGTGTGGGGCAAGACAGCAGAAGATGTTTTTGAGAAAGAAAGGAAAACAATGAAAATTTTTCTCAAAGCTGGCCTTGCCATAAAACAAAGTAAGGAAAAGGGACCTACGTGGGAGATCCAGTTATTTGGAATAAAATGGCAGGATGGATGCCATCATGTGCCCATGGATGTAGTGAACAAAATAGCACCTATGTCTCACTGGCTAACAAGAAGGAAACACAAGCTTTCCTAGGCCTTGTGGATTTCTGGAGGAAAAAACCATGCACATTTCAGGTTACAGTCAGCTTGTGAGCCCCCTCTATTGAGTGACCTGGAAGAAGAACCATTTTGAGTGGGGCCTTGAGCAACAATAGGCCTTTGAGCAGATCAAATAAGAAATAGCCAGTGCAGTAGCTCTTGTGCCTGTTCCGAGAGGACCAACTGTGCAAAATATCCTCAATGCTGCAGCTGGGGAGCATGGTCTCATCTGGAGGCTCTGGCAGAAAACACCAGGAAAAACCTGAGGTTGACCATTAGGGTTTTGGAGCTGGGGTTATCGAGGATCAGAAGCCCAGTACACACCAACTGAAAAGGAGATATTAACAGCCTATGAGGGGGTTTGAGCCATCTCAGAAGTTGTTGGGACAGAAGCATTTGTCCTCTTGGCACGGCAATTGCCCGTGCTGCATTGCATGTTTGAAGGGAACATCCCCTCAACACGTCATGCAACGTGTGCTACATGGAGTAAGTGGATAGCTTTGATCTCACAATGAGCCCAAATGGGAAAGCCCAATTTCTGGAAGTCCTGCAAAAGATTACGGACAGACCAGAGAGTAGAGATTTTGGAGCATTGCCTGAAGAGATGACTTGTGCCCAAGAAGCACCACCATATAACAAGTTACCAGAAAATGAAAGAGGCTACGCTCTATTTACTGGTGGATCTTGCCGTGTGGTTGGAAACCATGAGAGGTGGAAAGCTGCTGTGTGCAGTCCCACGGGGTGGGTCATTCAAACTGCTGAAGGGGAGGGCGAGTCAAGCCAGTTTGCAGAAGTGAAAGTCATCCAACTAACCCTAGAGATTGCTGGATGAGAACAGTGGATGGTACTATACCTCTATACCAACTCCTGGATGGTGGCTAATGACCTATGGGGGTGGCTACAGCAATGGAAGAAAGGAACGTTGCCAATTGGCAGTGCAGGGGTAAACTCATCTGGGCTGCTGCATTGTGGCAGGACATCGCTGCTGCATGAGTGGAAAACATGACTCTGAAGGTGCATCACGTTGATACTCACACCCCCAAAAATTGTGCCACTGAAGAACATCGGAACAATGATCAGGTGGATAAGATTGGAATAGCCCAGGTAGACTTGAAATGGGAGTAGAAGGGTGAGATATTTATAGCCCAGTGGGCCCATGGGACATTAGGAAGAGATGTGACTCATGACTGAGGGGTGGACCTGACCACGGAGGCCATCACACAGGTTATTCATGAATGTGAAATGTGTGTGGCAGTTAAGCAAGCCATGCAAGTAAAATCTCCCTGGAATAGAGGGTGGTGGCTCGGTTTCCAGTATTGTGAGGCCTGGCAAATTGACTACATTGGACCACTGCCATGAACATACCAGGGCTAGAGCTACATACTCACCATGGTGGAGGTAACGACTGGGTGGCTGGAAACATATCCTGCAAAGCAGGCCACTGCTCGAAACACCATCTTAGGCCTCAAGGAGCACATTCTGTGGTGACCTAAAACGCCAGAGAGAACTGAGTAAGATAATGGGACTCACTTTTGGAATGATCTGATAAGCTATAGGGCAGAGAAACATGGCATCAAGTGGATCTATCACATCCCTTGTCACCCAGTGGAAAGATTGAGAGGTATAATGGACTGTTGAAAACTGTGTTGAGAGCATTAGGTAATGGGACATGGAAGCATTGGGAGGCAAATTTAGCTGAAGCCACTTGGCTGGTCAACAATAGGGGATCTGCCAACCACCTTGGTCCTGCCTACACACACCCCCTACACACTATGGAAGGAAATAAAGTCCCCATCCTACACATGGGGAAGTGCCTGAGAAAGTCAGTGTGGATTTCTCCTCCCATGGGAAAAGGCAAATCTATCAGTGGAATTGTTTTCAGGGACCAGGGTATATCTGGTCGGTAATGCAGGAAGATGGAGAGACCCAGTGAGTGCTTCAAGGAGATTTAACCTTGGGGGGGAAAATTATTTGCTTTTTAAGTTGTGTGTTGCAGGAAGTAGCAGAACAATGAAGAACAAATTCTGTGAGGAGCAAGGAGAGTGTGACCATGACACGAGCCAGGATGATGGCAGTGCCCAACGATGGATTGTGTTGTTTCTCCTGCCCTGTATACCCATCTCACTAGAATGGAGCTGAAGATCTGGAGGAATGGAAGAAGGCCATCCCCCAAAACGGGATCTGTGAAAGTGCGGGAGATGGTCAGATATGAAATATGAGTATGATGGGATATGATTTAATGGATAGATAGGTGAATTCAAAGCACAGCCTTTTGTTATGTTCTTATGGGGAAGACCACCTTTAAATAGTTAAACCTGCCAACAATTATTTTAAAAATAATAATAAAAAAAAAATAAAAAATGCAGGTGGTTAAGTAACTCTCTATGGGAGCACCTTAACTCTCTGTGGGAGCATCTTAACTTCCATCTCTACTACTGAGAAGGGGAGAAAAAACTTATAAATTTACTTGCCTAAATTTTTCATTAACAACTTGAGGGCATCCCACAGATAGCCAACTGCAGCAGCTTGTAGAACTTCTGCAAGAAATAAAATAAACCAACCAGGGTGCTGTAAAGGAAGACATGTTGTAGGGCAGGGGGCTTTGAGCTATTTTCCTCTATTTCTACTTTATTTATATTGTTTATAAAAGTAAATTACTCATCTGGAGGGCTGCTCTTGGAGCAGACTGATTCTCTATGGGTAAGAAGCCCACCAAAGCATTTTGCTTCTACAGAAAACATTTGAGCTTTAACTCAGGGGATGAGATCAGTAAGGTTAAAAAGCTTTGCTTTCTAGAAGAGGAATCTTTACCAAACAAGCTGAAATAAATCAGATGCTGTGGAAATTACCTGGTCTAGCACAGACTTGGAATAAATAGGCATACACAGAGTAGCTGTGGTTTTGTAAGCACTGGTAAGCATCCTTCTATGAGCTATAAAAATCACAAGGGAAATAAAAAATAATAATAAACAACAGCTCAGAATTATTCTCCTTGATAAACTGCTCTGTGGCACATCACAGATGTTAAAGGATGCTTCACTCGGTAAATATCTTCCTATAAACTCTTACTTGTTGCCCCTTTAGGTCCTCAGCTACAACAAGCTCATTATTGAGATAAAGCTCAGTTCTTTTTCAGGGGTTAAAGGAGTGGTAGTAATAAGTTAGTTGAATGGTTTAGACAAACATACATATAATATATTCAATCTCCTCTCCTTTATGCCTCTGAATGTATAAAAACAGAGTAGTACAATTTATAACTATGGCATATCTCTTAGAGGTATTTATTTAGTGCAAATAATTCTTTAAAAAAATTCCAATTTTGAATTCCAATTGAATTCCATTTTTTTTTTTAATTAGAAAGCATCCTTTCCTTTCACAGTCATATGCTGAAACATGTCACTTTTCACAGGAAAATCAACTTTTCTAAATCTAAATACTACATTTTAATTACTTGAGCAAGCAATTTTATTCCATCCTCGCTTCTTTCAAAAATTGTATATATCTCTTCAGCTGCCAAAATGCCTGAGGAAATTGTTTGTAAGCATTGTACCTTTCTAACTGCTAATATCTGATTGCAATAAAACACTTCAAGCAAATCCAAGCATTCGATGTCTGAGCATCAGTTTTAGTTACCTAATAAAATCCAGTTCAGGAACTCAGCCTATAGACTCTCTCTAAATTTCAATCTTAAATGCAAATCTTGACCATTTTTAAGTGGGAGATATGAACAAGGTGTGATAGATATTTTGTGGAACCTTTCTGACTGAAAACTACTCCAACATAAATTAGGGTTGCCAGAATTTTTCAATAACATATGCAAGCTTTTTCCAACTAGCCTCACATTCTTTTCACAAAATGTCATTGCATTAAAGTCAATGCTCAAGAATTTGTTTTCCACCATATACTTACATTCCCTTCTGAATGGTAACAGTTATCACCTTCCCTCTTTACCGTATTCATACTACTAGTGATTGACTCTATAAGGGGAAATTTCATCTACTTTTCTCACTGGTATTTAAAAGACTAAAAATTTAAACATAAATATAAAGAAAATATTTGCTTTGCTATGTTTACTCACTCTTCTAGATTTTGCTGAAAAATGTTTAAAGTAGAAAAGAGCTACAGAAATCATAGATACAACAAAATAATCAGTCCCTCTTCCCTTAGGTAACATCTAGTTCTAAGGCATTTAAATTTTTAAACATTTTTTAAAGTTGTGTCAATAGATATTCAGTTTGAAAGACAACATATATATCTGAAATCAACAGTAAAAATAATACTGCCATCTGAAAATACACTTTGAAATATAAACTGCCATAGAATACAGTGTAAACATAAAGAAGTGTACATCCTGGCTAGCTGAAGATCTTCAGTTCTTTAAATTCCAGTTCTTTCAGTTTGAGTTCAGGGTGCTTGATTAGTAAAATTCAGGTGAAATCCTGAGAGCTACGTTTGCAAGATTACTAGTTAGGGCTCTATTTAAACACAGAGGATGGTAATTTAATCTACTTAGAATGGGAAAATATTTGTAAAAATCTTTGTAAAAGTATGCTTATTTATGTGAGTATATTTTTCTTTTAACAGCTGAGGATTCCCCATTTTGTAACTTGGTTGCTGAAAAATCAGTCAGATTGTCACAGTATGTCAGCAGTCACAAATGCCACAGTAGTTTTTTCTGAAGTCCACTATTCCTGCCTTTCTATAGAGCAGTAGCACAGCACAGAGTCATTGTTCCAGGTTTCTTCAAAGACTCTCAAGGCAATGGTGCACAATCCTTGATATAACAGATGGTCTTTATTTGTAGTTTTGCACTTTGTGGAGCTGGTACCACAGCTGAGGATTTGCCCTGAGCATGTCCTTACAAGACTTCAATGGCCTACCTGTCAGCCATTCACCATGCATTTAATGGGCATAAAAAAAAGGCTTAAGGCATTCATGTTGTTCATCATATGTGCCAGATGTCCAGAGCAACAGAGCTGAGCCTGCAGGAACCTTGCCGTAATATTGAGCATTTGACGCTGATATAAGATAACAGTATACTAGATTTTTATCAACAAGATTAATTTAACATTTTAAAATAAGAATACAAATAAATATACTCATTCCCCCATATTTTTATTTTGACAAAGAGAATGTTATCTGTATGAATGTTAGATATTATGCACACACTTGTTATTCAAATATCCATTTCTAGCAGTAGTAAGAGGCAGCTAACATTAGACATTTGATGTAGTGACTACAAGTATAACAGTATTCACTGAAAAATATATTGAATCTAAATTTCATATCAGTTTATATTTTTAGATTTTACGGCATATGTTAGCAATGATCCATTTTTCTCTGAATGACACAGATTAATAAATTTATATTTTTAAATTCTTTTTGAAAAATAAATTAGAATCCTGATTTTCTTATTCTTCTACTTCAGTTGTCAAGCAGTTTTTTCAGCAACAACTTTCGGAACAGTGTACTACCCTATTGTTTAATTCTCTATTTCTGATAGTCTTGGGCACCTTAAAGGTTTAAAATCTCAGTGCAGTTGGAAGGAAGGGAGTTCCCATCTTAATGATTGATTTAATAAGTGGGTGACATGATTTCTGATTGTAGCTATGTGTGCTGCACCAGGGAGTTGGGCAGAGAGCAAGGTCCTTTTCTAGACCTCAGTAAGAAAAGCTTGACAGCAAATAGTGAAGCCGAATTGAAGTTAGAAGAAAAATACAGTCAGTGAGTAAATCATGTGCCATCAATTGCTGAGAGCCCCAGAGCATCAGACAGAATCCAAATGAATTCCCATGGCACACTGTACATATCCCGTCGATGGAGAGGTTCTTTCTCTCTCCTGTGCTGTGAGTTGCGTAACAAACCAAGTGTATTCTTCTGACAGGTGGGAAAGCTCACTTTGTCATGTTATCCACTAGAGTGCAGCACAGACCAATATGGGGTATTCCAGCACGTTCCCGTGCAGAGGTTGCATACGTGCACTTAAACATCAGTTCCTCATGCTAACATATTGGCTTCTCCATATCATACTAGTTATTAGGAAGAATTTCTTTCCCAGAGGGTTATAAAGCATTGGAACAGACTGACTGGGAAGTGATTGAGTCACCACCCCTTGCAGGTATTTAAAAGGTATGTAGATGAGGCCTTAGGGACATGATTTAGTGGTGTATTTGGCAGTGTTTAATGGCTGGACTAAGTGATCTTAAAGGCCTTTTACAACCTAAGTGGTTCTCAGGTCCTGCATGAATACTCACTAGCTTATCAAAATTGCTTTCTTGCTCTTAAAAGTCCCTCTTTGATATTCATATCTGGTATTATGGCTAAGAGAAAAAACAAACTTACCAATCAATTTTGTCTAAGGGAATATGGATAAAAAGGACTAAATAATAGTTTTTCATCATCATTTCATAAAGAATAAAACATATTCCTATACATGTAGCACAACTTTTTGTACGCTTATGCAGTACTATGGGGAAAAAATATTATTAAATGAGGAGGCATTAATGTTGCCAACATGTATTCTCTTTTTTGTAATTTTAAATTACTTTTAAAACCAGAGTAAAAAATTGCAATATTAAAGGTAGTCAGGAACAAATAAAACATTAAAATTAAGAAACAAAGCCATCTTTTGAAAAAAAGAAACAAACAACAAGTAATAAAAAATCATCCTAACTTTTCATGGTCACTGCAGGTTCATTTCTCAACAATAATGTCATTATTTGAAAAAAATCAGTTACAAGACTGAAAGTATGAAACAATTTTTCCTCAGCCTGTCAAGCTGGAAATAAGAAAAATATTTAAGAACCTTTCAATGAAATTTAATGATAGAATATTCAGAGATGACACATAAAAGGGCAAGAAATGTATTTTTTAAAAAGTTTCAAAATTAAAAAGGGTGGGACTTATTGGAATTTACATTTTAAAAAAGATTTAAATTATATGAACCAATCTTCTGAAGGTAGCTAATATTCACTAATTTAAGCAAAATTTAACATAATAGATGAAAAATCTAAGCGCTGTGTCTTAACATACTTAATTTTACCTTTTTTTGAGATTCAATTAAATAAAGATATTGACTTGTATTATCAAATGTGATCTGAAAATCTCTTACTTTTCTATCAAAGAAAAAGTCTGTAATTTAAACCTTACACTGAAGAAAAGAATCTGACTAATTTATTTCTCAAAAAGAACTGTGACCACATATACTTTAAAAGAGACATCATGTTCTGAAATTTCCAATACATGTAGCAGTTATTTAGTCTTTAGAGAACACTGTTCCTAGGCTTTGGTCTTGCAAGACAGTGAGGGGTTAGTTACATGAAAAAAAACTGACTGGATCATCTTCAAATCACTTTTATAATTCTATTACAAACTTTAACTTAAAAAGTGATGTGATTTTACAAAGAAGAGCAGAAAATTGTGCGTCACACTTTAAAACAGCTAAAGGTTGACTGCCAGCGAGAACTGTGATCCGGAATGTTTGACAGGCTCTGTAGTTAGAGAACATTTGCTAAACTGTGTTTGCTTCCTTCAGTGCTGTGTTTCAGTATTCATAACGTGACAATGCAGTGGTGGCTGCGGGGGAGAGAAAAAAAAAAAGAGGTGGAAAAAAGACAGTGAGTTCTAGCAACACAAAATGTAAGAGAGCTTCCATACTTCCTTGTACAAGAAATGGGCATTTAAATTTATACACACCTTTTTCTTCTTGCTGTAATCAATACTGTGCTGAGAAGCTATTAATAACTTAGCTAATAAGTCAGGTGATCAACCTGGTAACATTAAAATTGTGTCATCATAAAGAGTTATATTTACAGAGAAAACAAAAAACACTGTATAAATAATATTTATTTTTATGTGGGATTAGCACAAGAACTGTAATGCAGTACACTTTGAACTAGTATTGGGAAAAAGCAAAATAATGTACTATTGCATTTTCATGTTACACCAGGTTTGTATTATTGCATTATATTACTTTATTTTAAAGTACAGTAATATAGTATTAATTAGATGTTTGCTTAAACAAAAATTGTGATACCTTGCTTTTAATACCTTTCTGTGGAGTTCACAAGCTTTTGAATTTTTTCATCTCTTCCTTGTCATTGAATCACAATAGTCACCATAGAGCTACGCTGTCTTTAATTCATTCATGCAGGTAAACAGTAAGTCATCATTGCCACACAGGGTGAGTGGGTAATTTTGCTATTAAAAATCTCTGCAGTAAGGTAGAACACTAAGAACAAAGTGAAATAACCAGACTAGGTAGATCTAGTTTGTGGTGGTTTAAAACTACTGTACTTTTTATTTCCCTAACATACTTGATTTCTTCCAAGTTCCTTTTTTTCACCCTCAATCATATGGAGAAGGCTCCCTTCTGAACTTCCCCTACTTAGTCCCCATGCTTTTGAAGTGGCCTTCTATTCTGTAAAAGGAGTTTGGTGCTGAACATACTCAATGAGTGGGAACCTCTCAATTCTCAGTGGGAACCTACCAATTGGTAGGAAAAATATCTGGATTGTTTGGACTAGATTTGGGAAGGGTTAAGCAATTTGTGATGGAAGTACACAGCATCCAGTACACGTGACAGCAGGGAGCTTGTGGCTACACAATAATGGGGGGGAAGTAAAGTCAACTTCTGAAGACTCAGGGTCTTCTATTTAAGGTAGCTCTATGCGTTATTTTCCTGGCAAAAGAAAGCTGGGTCTAGACTTAAAAAGCAAACTGTCTGCATGTAAAGTTGGTTGAAAGTCTGTGTGATTATATTCTGTCTCTCAGTAGGGCTTGTTATTGTAAGCTCAGAGTTGTCCTGACCACGATTATATTGTGCCGATGTACCCTGAAGCACCAAGGCAGCAAACTCCTGTCCATTTAGAATTCATACCATCTGGTCTCCTGAGGATGTCTCCAAAGTAATTGTTAGCATATATGAGGCTGTTTTGATCAATTTGCCTTCAGATATTTTTAAAAAGGAAAAAGCTGACTAGCTTTTTGTCAGATGGGAATGTGTCCTTATGTGAAAAATATCTTATTTTTTATAGCACTATTTTATAGTTAAACAGATAGAGAAGAGAAATGGGTTTAGATACTGCAAATGACAACTGTATCAGTGAGTAAAAGGATAACAGAAACTTAAGGGAAAGCAATGAAATTAAAACAGGAGTTGTAGAAAGGGAACAACTCTTGTTAAATATTCATTGATAACCTGAAATAGATCTTGATAATTCATTTTTCATATTAATTTGAAGTGCATGAGTTATACTAGCATTTACCTCAAACAATACTACCTAACTGGAAAATGTAAGATCTCAATTTTGGACCAAAGCAAACAAAATGAGGAAGATTTTCAATGAGAGACAAAACTACATATGTGTTTTGTCCACACATTTTTAAACTATCACCAATTTACAATTTTTGGAAGATCAATTGTATATCTTTGCAAAACATTCTTAAATATATGCTCATTTAACTTTTTTACTGGATGGCATGTGTTTTCCCTGAGATACTCTTGATACAAATTTTACAAGGATTTTATGGGTCTGTTGTTTTATAGGTTTACGCAAGGTTAAATGGCAACTGTAATACTTTATGTAGAGATGGAAAGTTTTATTCTTACCCTTTGTACTTAGGCATAAAATACAGGATTTATTTGGTGTACAGAGCCTAAAAGAATGTCATTAGATTTTCTGTTTCTTTCAACTGTACTCTAGATGTTTTTATGTTGTACTTTATTGCACCAGCAAGAAATCATTCTCTCTCCTTGTTTCTTCTCATAAAATGTAGAACAGTTCACTGTTCTTGGAGTAAGAATTTTTTTGGAGTTCTTATTAAGAAGAAATACAGGTATCAGTTACAGTTCTCCTTAATAGCATGTTTTCTAAAACATCAGCAACTTAACACATCATCTTAACTTACAAAAAAAATCACAACATTTGAAAGGTAGAGAGATTTTATTTGAAAAATATATAATTTGAAAAATATTACATGGAAATAGTAGTTTAGTTGTTCTCTTATTTATCAACTTTTTTTTTTTTTTTTTTTTTAAATTTCATTTTGTAATGTTACCCCACGAAGGTTCCCATAGATCAGTAAGACTGAGAGGTTAAATGTATGGTAAACTTGGTCTTCCAACATTCAACAGGCAACATATTTCCATATTAGTTGATGCTTGGCTGTAAAGCATGCCATGCTAATCATATCATTGCCTAGCTGAAAATGTTACCTTTTTAGCATTAAAACTCTGTTTCTGACTTCTAACATTCTTATTTATTTCATGAAGGAGGACTCGGGTCTTACCACACATAACAAATGAGTCTTGTCACAAGGGTTTGTACTCTCAAAACAGAAAAGCAAGGCTGAACAAAGCTGGGTTAAGGCCTAACGAAAACAAGATTATTAATCATGGATGACAATTTTAAAGTGTCCGATTTACGTTTTGGTTTGCTTTTAAAATACTATTATGAAATCTATATATAGCAGAAAAAACCCCTCTGTGTCTGAAATAAATTTATACTGAAATTATTAAACCTAACCAACTTAAATATCTTTTTTTCCCTCACATTATGGGTTAAGTTTAGTTCATTTATTTCATTCCTACACCTATAGGAAAATGATGTGAAGCATGATTGCTCTGTTATTTATAAACAGATCATATCTCAGAGTGGGAAATCCTTCTTTCAGTGTGGGCAATATATCAACTATTTACAAGAATTTTAATACTGATAAAAACTCATAAGATTTAGAAGTATTGATAAAGGCAATGTTATTTACTGAAATTCCATATTAATAACAACTGATCATTTATTCTTAGATCCTACTGCGTTAGGTATTCCTACTACTCGTACAACTTATTTTCAGAGAAAATTTAAATATCTTGGAGATATAGATTTAAGCTGTACATATTTAAAATCTGAAATTTATCCTTAAAATAACCAGAAATAAACTGTAATTTATGAGGTTTAGACCCGATTCTAACATTTTTTGTCGAGACAAATCTTGACACTTATTTCCAGCCATATCTGTCCATCAAGTCTGAGTAACATCCTTTTGTCCATATAAAGCTGTCCTTGCAGACAGCATGTTCTGTGGTATTCTTGGACTGTGTTTTGTTCACTCAGGAGATTGAACACAATCAATCTCACGGCATGGACCTGGGCCAAGGTGCATCAGAGGCTAACCAAATTTGTCCAATTTAGTAGAAGTGATTTGATTTAACTAGCAGTTGTTACCTTTCTGTTCTTTCTCTTGACTGGCAGATTTAGACCTTATAAAATACACAGGCTGGGAGCCAAGGCTTCACTGACCTACACCATGCTGGATCACCCTGTGATAGCCCTAGCAAAACAAAACTATTAACATTTCATAGTCCAAATGGTGAGCTCTGGGATAACTTGAAGGGACAGGCTTTAAAAAAGCATGGTCTTTCATACACTTAATAATAACATATCTGTCTTTAATGCATAAAAATTTCTTCATCAGGAATGCTGGCCAGAAGACAAACAACAGAAAACATCTCTGAGAATTATTGAAAAACAAATTTCAAAGCAGACAGTTAAAATATTATAATCAAAAATGAAAATGTAGTCTCAAAATAATAATAATTAATAAATTGTTCTTTAACTATTCAGTAATTCTGTTGGCTGATAATGGCCCTATAATGAGCTAACAGGAAAACTAGCAAATAGAGCTTATTTAACAAAGGCCATGTGATACCAGGCCTGGTCTGATGATCTAAAGGATGCTACGAACTAAGCAATTTGGAAGCTCCTTGACCTTCAAGCAGAAGCAAATGAGAAAGTATGGAAGATAAAAAAGTCTCTGAAAACATCTAGATTACCTACATCTGAGGGAAAAATAAACTGTCTGAAATGAAGCAAATGAAATTTTCAGGTTATCTAGCAGGTGTACAAATAAAAACCCAGATTAGCTACTGCAGCAGTAGCTTTCTTTGTAGTAGGAGAACCAGTTGAAATAGAATAAAAGTACTAATGAAAATTACTTAAGTTTAATTATAAGAGAGTAAACAGACCTTAAAAATGTAACTGTTTTAGAACAAACAGGAATTTACACCTCCTCTGCCACCCCACCCTAGAAGCTTCTCATGTTTAGCCCCAGCCAGCAACGAAGCCCCACACAGCCCCACCAGCAGGATTGGGTAAAGAATTGGAAGGGTACAAGCTAGCAAACTCTTGGGTTCGGATGAAGACAGTTCAATAGGAAAAGCAAAAGCTGTGCACAAGCAAAGCTAAACAAGTAATTTATTGCTTCCCTTTGGCAGGCAGGTGTTCAGCCATGATCAGGAGAGCCAGACTGCATCACAGATAATGGTTACTTGAGAAGACACACACTCCAAACAACCCCTCCCTCCTCCTTCTTTCCCCCACTTTATATACTGAGCATGACGTCCTAAGGTCTGGAATATCCCTTTAGACACCTGTCCCATCTGTGTCTCTTCCCAGCCTTCCATGCACCCCCAACTTCCTCACCAGCATGGAAGTATGAAAAGCAGAAAAGGCCTTGGCTCTGTGTAAGCACCGCTCAGCAATAACAGAAACATCTTTATGTTATCAACTGTGTGTTCAGCACAAATCCAAAACACAACCCTATGCTAGCCATTGTTAAGAAAAATAACTCTATACCAGTCAAAACCTGCTCACTTTTCTAGTCACAGATGAGATTTTTTTGTTTGTTTGCTTTGTTTTGTTAATCACAGTATGTATTTATTTAAGGGAAAAACAGACATTTAACACTGGACATCACTGACTTCCTTCACTGTTACATGGAGTTCCCCTCTAAGTTCTGCTTTCCATTCTCACTTGAAAAAGCATGTAACAGGTTTCCAAAAAAAAATAATCACATGTGTAACGGTACTTAATGTGTGTTCTATTTCTAACAAAAATCTACCACAAACTAAACAAAGCTGAAGTGTGTCTATTCCCCTACTGTTGCAAATATTATGCAATAATGTGAGTGTAATACTCTCTTTGTCTTGCAAGAAGAGTGATATTAGAAATGCTTGTCTTGCAAATCAACCTGACATGAGATAAGCTGAGAATTATTTAAAATTGCTTTCCATCTAAGCATTATTTTTAAAGGGTCAGTTTCACTCTTAATAAATTATCTGTAAATTTCCCCGTAGTGATATTTACCTTCTCATCTTTGAGGCTATCTGGAAGCAGACACTGAAGAACAGTGAGCTGCATTTATTTTCATTGAAGTTTAATGTAGGACTTGCAGAATTCTGAGCGTTCCAAACTTTGAAGAGGGTTTCTTATTTATTCAGGCCAACATTCATGTAAAAGCCAGAAAAAAGATTCAGTGTGTGCTGCTGGTCTCATAAGAACAAACTATATTGGTTTGGTTTTGTTTTGTTTTTCTTCATTGTTGCAAAATTTAAAATTCATGTGTGATTCTACTGTGAGGAAAAAGTAGAATGACAACAACTTATAATAAGAAATAGGTGCATAAACCCATATATTCTGCTAATTTAAAATTACTTCCCAATAACCTTAGCAGAATATCAGAAAATTGTTGGAGTCAATAGACACCCATAGCAGAGATGCACAAAAAATACAATACAAAGAAAAGGCAAATAAAACAGTCAAACATGAAGATTCCATACTAATTTTTTATTGCTGATTTTCAAGAAAATGGAAACTTCACAAGGCTTAAAGTTTTCATACACATATCTATGTGAAAATTCCCTGACACTAGTAAAATAGTCAAAATAGATACAGAAAGAAACTTCTCTTGAAGTATTTTCCATAAACATTTATTTTTTTGAGAAATTCAATGACTAAAGAGGCAGAACTGTTCTCGATGGCTGTGGACAGTTTCTACAGCATCTCTGCAAGAACCCTTGATGGCATTCCAGACCGCAACACCTGAAGATCAAAACTAGAAGCAGTGTAAAATAAGAAGAATGGAAAATATAACATTTTTAATATCTAGTATTGTGATCTAATTTGTTGCTGTATGTGAGGATTCTGACATAATAACACTGTTAATTTTACTGACTCTACTTGAAAAAAGGGTGAAAGTCTTGCATTCTTCCAGTTTTCTGATCTCTGGTGGAAATTTCTGCTGCTCATACCTGTTTTTTTATTGTAACATTCTTAGCATTTTCTTTTGATTGAAAAAACCCCAAACAACAAAACAAGAAAGCAACAAAACCTTAGGGCATTGCATACTAGAGGAAAAGGATTGACTTCTAAACAGTAAATAGTTCTACAAATGTTCCATATCCAAACTGTACTGCTTCGTAGGTTTAAAATATTTTCAAACAATATATAATAAGGCATCTTAGGATAGAGGTTTCATGTTGTCTGGACAATGTGATTTTAAAACACTTATTTGTTCTTGCAACCACTATTGTCAAATTATTGATCCTCATCTATGTAACATTAACTCTGATTCTCTGAAATGAGAAATAAATGGTTCTGGTATTTGTCACTGGTAAAAAAAAAAAAAAAAAAAAAAAAAAAAAAAAAAACTTTTGTCGAAGTTTATTGTTAATTAAATCTATAGAATTAGCTCTGTGAAAAGTGGAATGCAACTAAGTAAAGTGTTAAAGATTCAATTTCTGTGAAGCAGTTTCAAATTTATCACAAATGCATCATAATCAGGATCACAATGTCAAGAAAAAAAAAGCTAGTTTTGTCAAGCAAAAGTAGTTTTCAGCCTTGTTCTAATTGTCTTTATTGGACAGTTCTTTCTCCTTGTACATGAAGGACTGCATTTTATCCTGGAAGTTGTTGATGTTATTCAACTCACTCAAGGCATTTTTAATTGTGTAGTCTTCATTTTCATGCTTACTTATTTGGCTTTAATCTAGAATTTGGTTTACTGAAGTGCAAACTTTGCATGCACTTTGAAAATTGGCAGAGCTTGTATCTGAAACCCATTGCTTAGAGCTGTAACTTTCTTTAAATCAATGCTTTCAAATCTTCCACTTTTAAAGGATGACACTGTCTAATACATAGCATTTTGAATGGCACGCTAGTTAAGTAAATTTTCTAACCAAAAAAACTCCTAACAATCAACACTCCTCCACCCCCCTCCCACCAAAAAAAACCAACAACCAAATCCAAAACTAAAAGTGTAGTTTGTTGTTTTTTTGTTTGTTTTATTCTTTCTCTATTGATTTGCATTAAAATGTATATAGCCTGAAGCATGAAAGCACATTAACTCTGTATGCTTTCTTACTTATAATACTGACTGGATAGAGAAAAAGTTCTTCTGAATAGTAAATGTAAGGTACTTGCCAGAAAATTATAATGAAAGATATTTTCACGGGATTTTTGTTGTCTTTGAGGATTTGTATGTTTGTTTTAATACAGTTTAAAAAGAAAAAAAAGCAAAACAACAACTGAAAAACCCCTATCATGTTTAGAGAGTTTGTGTTCTGAACCTTTTCCCTCACACATTTTTATGGAACTTACTTCACTTTATGTTCTAGAATCCAGAATTTAACCTATGAATGCAGACAACTAAGCTCGAAGAGAATATTCCTCTATTCACAAGCTATAATTGAAATCATGTCTAAATGAGCTGTGTAAAGTGGAAGAGGTTGTCTTTGAATCAGCAGGAACTTGAACTTTGGAGAAATTAATTGTTTTGACCTCTTAAGAAGATCTGTCTTACCTTTGCACCTATCATTAAATATTTAATTTATTTGGGGGTTTTCTAACTAAAATTACCTGATTTTTAATTAACAACTATTTATCTCCTGCAGCTTCAAAATGGCCACTAGATTTTTGTGGTATAAGCTCCACAGTAAATTATTACAAATGTCCGCATTATTAATTATAAATTGGTAGAGATAATTGTGTCATTCAGTGTCTCTCTATCATCACAATTCTCTAAAAGTATTCTATGCAAAAAAATCCATTCATTAGTTCTTCCTTGCTAATGAAGAAAAATACAGTGCAGGTATTTCATATGATCATTAAGGCTGGAAAAGATCTCTAAGATGACTGAGTCCCACCTTTGACCAAAACCACCTTCTCAACTAAATCATTTCTCTAAGTGCCACACCAGCCATTTCTTGACCACTTTTAGGGATGGTGACCCCACCTCTTCCTTGGGTAGTCCATTCCAACGCTTGACAATCATTTCAGTGAAGAAATTCTTTCTCATGTCCAACCTGAACCTCCCCTCACACACCATGAGGCCATTTCCTCTTGTCCCATCACTAATTGCCTGGGAGAAGAGGCCAACCCCCACCTTGCTACAGCCTCCTTTCAGGCAGTTGTAGAGAGTGATAAGGTCTCTCCGGAACCTTCTTTTCTCCAAACTAAACCAGCTCAGCTCCCTCAACCACTCATCATATGATTTACTCTCTAGACCCTTCCCCAGCTTTGTTGCCCTTCTCTGAAAATGCTCCAGCACCTCAATGTCTTTGTGAGGTACCCAGAACTGAAAACAGGCTTTGAGGTCTGGCCTCACAAGTGCCAAGTACAGAGGGACAATCACTTTCCTAGTCCTGCTGGCCACACTATCTTTGATATAACCTGGGATTCCATTNAAAAAACTTTTGTCGAAGTTTATTGTTAATTAAATCTATAGAATTAGCTCTGTGAAAAGTGGAATGCAACTAAGTAAAGTGTTAAAGATTCAATTTCTGTGAAGCAGTTTCAAATTTATCACAAATGCATCATAATCAGGATCACAATGTCAAGAAAAAAAAAGCTAGTTTTGTCAAGCAAAAGTAGTTTTCAGCCTTGTTCTAATTGTCTTTATTGGACAGTTCTTTCTCCTTGTACATGAAGGACTGCATTTTATCCTGGAAGTTGTTGATGTTATTCAACTCACTCAAGGCATTTTTAATTGTGTAGTCTTCATTTTCATGCTTACTTATTTGGCTTTAATCTAGAATTTGGTTTACTGAAGTGCAAACTTTGCATGCACTTTGAAAATTGGCAGAGCTTGTATCTGAAACCCATTGCTTAGAGCTGTAACTTTCTTTAAATCAATGCTTTCAAATCTTCCACTTTTAAAGGATGACACTGTCTAATACATAGCGTTTTGAATGGCACGCTAGTTAAGTAAATTTTCTAACCAAAAAAACTCCTAACAATCAACACTCCTCCACCCCCCTCCCACCAAAAAAAACCAACAACCAAATCCAAAACTAAAAGTGTAGTTTGTTGTTTTTTTGTTTGTTTTATTCTTTCTCTATTGATTTGCATTAAAATGTATATAGCCTGAAGCATGAAAGCACATTAACTCTGTATGCTTTCTTACTTATAATACTGACTGGATAGAGAAAAAGTTCTTCTGAATAGTAAATGTAAGGTACTTGCCAGAAAATTATAATGAAAGATATTTTCACGGGATTTTTGTTGTCTTTGAGGATTTGTATGTTTGTTTTAATACAGTTTAAAAAGAAAAAAAAGCAAAACAACAACTGAAAAACCCCTATCATGTTTAGAGAGTTTGTGTTCTGAACCTTTTCCCTCACACATTTTTATGGAACTTACTTCACTTTATGTTCTAGAATCCAGAATTTAACCTATGAATGCAGACAACTAAGCTCGAAGAGAATATTCCTCTATTCACAAGCTATAATTGAAATCATGTCTAAATGAGCTGTGTAAAGTGGAAGAGGTTGTCTTTGAATCAGCAGGAACTTGAACTTTGGAGAAATTAATTGTTTTGACCTCTTAAGAAGATCTGTCTTACCTTTGCACCTATCATTAAATATTTAATTTATTTGGGGGTTTTCTAACTAAAATTACCTGATTTTTAATTAACAACTATTTATCTCCTGCAGCTTCAAAATGGCCACTAGATTTTTGTGGTATAAGCTCCACAGTAAATTATTACAAATGTCTGCATTATTAATTATAAATTGGTAGAGATAATTGTGTCATTCAGTGTCTCTCTATCATCACAATTCTCTAAAAGTATTCTATGCAAAAAATTCCATTCATTAGTTCTTCCTTGCTAATGAACAAAAATACAATGCAGGTATTTCATATGATCATTAAGGCTGGAAAAGATCTCTAAGATGACTGAGTCCCACCTTTGACCAAAACCACCTTCTCAACTAAATCATTTCTCTAAGTGCCACACCAGCCATTTCTTGACCACTTTTAGGGATGGTGACCCCACCTCTTCCTTGGGTAGTCCATTCCAACGCTTGACAATCATTTCAGTGAAGAAATTCTTTCTCATGTCCAACCTGAACCTCCCCTCACACACCATGAGGCCATTTCCTCTTGTCCCATCACTAATTGCCTGGGAGAAGAGGCCAACCCCCACCTTGCTACAGCCTCCTTTCAGGCAGTTGTAGAGAGTGATAAGGTCTCTCCGGAACCTTCTTTGAGAGAAATCATAAAGAACTGAATTTTGTTGTTTGCAAACCCATAGTTGTAAGCCTTTGAACATATGTGGAAATAGATTTCAACAATATTCAATTATAAAATGAGTAAAGCAGTTTAACTGTATCCAAGCTTAAAATATATGGTACATCATAATTTCTATGAGTTTTCTCACTGATTTTTTTTTTTCTTACCATTTAAATTTAAACTGTTTCATTTGTTTGAAAATTCCTGGGTGACATTTAGAGACAAAATGTCAAAAATCCACCTCTATATAGTTCTTTACTTGGAAACTTTAAAATAGCTCATATCATTCTGCTACTGCTATTAGGACATTAATACCTTGAAAACAGAGTTGTCCTCATCTATCCTGAGCTGACTAAACTGCACATACTTTGGTCGTTTGGCTGTTGCTCTTGACACTGCCTTCCTCTTCCACAAGAGCTTTCCACATCTGAAAGCATTCTGTGCAATACATTCCTTTTATCAATTCTTCCATGCTGAGTGAGTAAAAACGCACAAGAGCTTTCCACATCAAAGCTAGAAGTTTCTCATGGACCTTTAAAGCATCTGCATCTAAAAAAAAGGACTTGGAGATTTAGCTTTCATTTCCACTTAAACATATGGTGGGGGCTTGGGGTTCTTTTTAATAGTTATGCTGTAAGGACTATTGTACTTGACATCAGTGAAAAGGTCAAATCTCATATGCTATCACAGAGATTGTCAGAAGCAGGAACAAGGTAAGTTTTGTCAGCAAATTATCCAAAGAGCTCCAAAGACTATAATCATATTGGACACAAGCTATGATGTGGGAAGCACAGCTCAGTGAACATGCCTCACAATGAAGATATTTTTAGAATACCATTATCAGTAGAGAGACAAACAAAAAGACCGTTTCCAGATTAAATGTTTTTTGTGACACTTCTATTTATTTGGTGTACATGTCATAGCTAGAAGGTCATTACAAATGGCCAAAAGATTATATTAATTTAAAATTCCAGTGATACTGGATCAGAAGGCTCCACATCTCCCTCCTCTCAGATAGCTTTACCAAAGATTTAAAGTAACATTTTAGGAAAGGTATGGTCACTAAAATAGTTTTAATCCCAAATTACACTGTTGCCTGTTAAAGAGGTACATCTAAATTGCAAGCTGCACAACTGAATTGCAAAGTATTTCCTTCCAAAGGAAGTATAAAAGAAAACTAGATATTTTGCAACTCTTTAACTTGAATTGTCCATCAAACATTAAGGCTGGAAAAAATGCACCCCTTGCAACATGGGCCACACACTGAAACGTCATCAGTGATTTGTGTCCATTGACAGCCACGGGGTTTTTTACAGGTGTTTATAGGATTTTATTTTCTTTTTCCAAATTTCTTATGTAGTTATGGACCAGATGCCTTTTTTTTTTTTTTTTTGATACAACTTGATGTTTATGGAGGTTATAGACTGCATAAGTAATTTTGAAAAAATTCAGCTTTTGTAATCTATCTCCCCAGGTTCATTTTTTTTTTCTATTTTTATGAGAACTAAAAGGCATATAAAGTGTTTTTTTACTGAAACTGAAAAAAAAGATTGCAAGCACAACTACTTTTTCTATGATAGTTCATACTCATTGTAGCTATATGATGAAGAACTTCAGATTCAGTTGTGTCACTTCAGAACATTTTGGGTGTTCTTTTTAGGACTTTGTACTCCAAAATTGAGTATTTCCAGTCATTTACAGTGTTTTCAGACAAGAATAGATTCTGTTACTTGGTAGTGTGAGTTCCATTTCCTTTTGTGGCTTTGGTTTTTGTTGGTTTTGTGGGATTTTGGTGGGTTTTTTGAGCAGTGATTTACTGTTGACTAATACATGAAATTGGAATCCAGATTCAATAAGTAGAATGAGCTTTTTATTTCAGACCTATGAAATGTGAGTCAATACCATGCATCTGAGGAGGATTAAAGGTTGGGTGTGTCAGACAGGCAAAGTCATTTCTGGAGGATAATCCTGCATAATTTATGAGAAAAAATGCAAGACAGGTTTCTGTGTATATGCATAAACAAGTAGTTAGCTCAATCTATCAAAACAATTGTGACCCCATTCATTGGAAGTCACACAATGAACATACACCCAGCTTTACTCTGCAGTGTAGCTCTGGTGATCTTAATTTTAAATATCTGTATTTTTCACTGTTGTAACAATGCTGGCAGAAATAGCTTATGTAAACGCAGTTAATGTAGAGAGGTTGTATAAAAAATGATTTGGTGGACATGAGAAAAGCTGCTTGATTTAAAAATTCAAAATTCGCTCATGGAAGACATTAAGCTACAGGATGGGAAAAATCTCAGAATTAAAAAAGTATTTTGCTTAGTTCAAACAAAATAGAACAATCATGAAGAAGAAAAAAGCCTACATGAACACAGACTACACGTTCATCTGTCTGCTCTTTTGCTTTATGAAGGTAGCATTGTAGGAAAGCCCTCATATCTTCAATTCACCATTTTTTCTCCTTGTCTGGAAAGACCTTCCTGACACAAGAATAATTTAGAAGTCTGATTTAACACCGAAGGTTGTCCACGGATATGATTTCTTGTGTAGACAGTACAGCAACAGCAGGATCTCTGTTTTGTTAGTGGCTATTTTGCACAAAATATTTGATTGGTCTTCTTACCATTTTTTTTAATTTTTAATTTTTTTTTCCTGTATCAAAATTATTTTTTGTATGTTGCGGCAGAGTCTATATTTAGTCTCAAGCAGTCCAGAAGAATGTGGTTCCCCAGTTTAGCATACATTAAGAGAATTTATAGAGAGAAATGGACACATCTGAAGCACTTGAGTCTTCTTTCAGTCTTTCAGTTAATAATTGGGATTATTTCTTCCACACACACTTCCTCACAGTAAATACCGGTGATATTGATAATAGGGATTTTTTTTTTTTTTTTTTTAATATCAATCACATAATTCTGTAGCTGCTTATGAAGCATCCAAAGTTTCATGATCTACAAGCAATCTTAGGCACAGCATATGTATGGCAATATGTAGTGAGTATAGCCCATGACAAAAGGATCAGATATCAATGTACCTTCAGAGTACTACAGCACATTGTTATCTGCCTCACACATTTTCCAGTCTTAGTAGACCAGCAGAGAAATATTTGGCTTCCATTGTTATGTACTGACTGCCACCCCTCACTGTTCTTTCCCCTGCACTACTTGAAGAAGGAGAAGGAGGCAGAAGAGTTGGGAATGAAGAAGTGAAGTTGAACCTGGGATGAAGGGTTGGTGGTGGAAAGGTGTTGAAGTTTTTGCCTTAGTTCCTCACCATTCTAGTTTGTTTTTAATTGGAAATAAATTCAACGTACATTCCCCAAGTTGAGTCTGTTTTGCCTGGTGGCAATTGGTAAATTTACTTTTACCTTGATGCATTTTCCCTTCTGTCTTATTTTCTTCCCCTTTGCTGGTGAGAACTTGTTGAAGCCAAGTATAAGGTCTTGCACTTGAGGGGCAATCCCAAGCACAACTACAGACTGGGTGGAGAATGAATTGAGAGCATTTCTGAGGAGAAGGACTTGGGAGCGTTAGTTGATGAGAAGCTCCATATGACTTGGCAATGTGGGCTTGCAAGAAAGCCAACTGTGTCCTGGGCTGCATCAAGAGAAGCATGGCGAGTAGGTCTATAGAGGAGATGCTACCTCTCTACTCTGCTCTAGTGAGAACCCTCTTAGAGTACTGCATCCAGCTCTGGGACCCCAACATAAGAAGAACATGAACCAGTTGGGGCAAGTCCAGAGGAGGGCCATGAAGCGGATCAGAGGAATAGAACACTTCTCCTATGAAGACAGGCTGAGATAGTTGGGGTTATTCAGCCTATAGAAGATAAGGAGAAAACCTTGGAGCAGCCTTCCAGTACCTAAAGGGGGGTANGCAAGTCCAGAGGAGGGCCATGAAGCGGATCAGAGGAATAGAACACTTCTCCTATGAAGACAGGCTGAGATAGTTGGGGTTATTCAGCCTATAGAAGAGAAGGAGAAAACCTTAGAGCAGCCTTCCAGTACCTAAAGGGGGGTACAAGAAGATGGAGAGGGACTTTTTATAAGGGTGTGTAGTGATAGGAAAAGGGCTAATGGCTTTAAACTGAAAGAAGTTTAAGTTTAGGTATTAAGAAGGAATTCTTTACTGTATGGGTGGTGAGACACTGAAACGAGTCTCCAAGAGAAGTCGTGGCTGCCCAGTCCCTGGAAGTGTTCAAGGTAAGATTGGACAGTTTTAGCAACCAGGTTTAATGGCAGGTCTCCCTGCACATAGCAAGGATGTTGGAACTAAATGATTTTTAAGGGCCTGTCCAACCCGAAACATTCTGTGATTCTATGAAATATTTCAGATAGAGTTGTTAATTTTCAAAAGGAAAATAGATTCCTTCCAACACCAAACACTTAGTTGTTTGGAGAAGATTCTTCTGCTATTGACCATGATCTCCAGCAAAATCTGCTTGCTGTAGAAGTGTGTGTATTTGTTGTGTATTATGCATAGAAGAGGGGATGAACCCTTGGCTAATAAAATGTTCTCTATTTTCTTTAAGTTTCTGTCACCTCAGTTAATGTTTTCACATCCATTAAAATCATCGGATTGTTCTTCATTATAATTGATCAAAAATCATATCTCAATGAGGTTGATTATATGTTACATTCAGATGCAGTGACTGCTTTGTCTAATGTATGAGCAGTTGTAATTGACACATTATAATTATGTTATTTCTAGTACTTTTTTTTCAGACAGTTGAGAGGTGGTGTTGAAGACTATTGTTGAAGAAGGTTTGGGGAGGATGTGATTTATTTCCCTCTTACTGATGATTTGATATTCATTTGCAAATTAGAACTTTTAAAATAGATTATAAGAACACCCATTGCATATTAGTTTTATTTTTATTGTTGGCTTATTCAATTTGTTTACTTGTTTGTTTTTTCTCCCTACGTTTCCAGGAAAACACTATGGAGTGCTTGCTTAAATATATTCTGAATAATTGTTTTTCATTTGTAGGTTCTTGCAATTTTGTATTTTTACTCCAGTCACAAAAGATTTCCTCTACAAACCAATTTTTTTAAAATAGTTATTTCACTAACCATCAAACATACATTTTAAACTATTCATCTTTTAATACAGTAATAACGGATGAAGATATTTCCACAGAATTTGGAAATAAATTCTCTCTATCTAGACTATAACCAGGTTACTACTTCATCTTCTGCTTTAAAAAATGTACATGACGCCCATATACATCTTTTGGGATCTTGCTTTGTTCAATCAGATCAAACGTTAAACATTATGAGTAAAATGCTGTAGTTCATTGGAGGACTTGCTGGAGTAGGTGTACATTTCTAAAGAGTAGCTTCTTCAACAATCTTGCAGTCTGAGAAGTATGGATTAAGAGAGAGAGTAAAATACAGTGCAACAATAAAACCTCCCTCACCATGAGGTACTAGAGTACCAACAACCTAGATGTTACCAAATTTTTTGTAGACATCACAACTGTAATAATTTTTAAGGAAAAAGAAAATGAAGATGATTGTATGAAAGCCTACTGGATACATAAAAAGAGCTTTGAAAAATTATGGTGAACATGGTCAGTGTAACTGCAGAAAAGGGAAACGGAAATGCAAAAAGGGAAGTGCCTGAAAAGCTTAAGATGGAAGGAAGGTACAAGAGATTTTCCATTTAACTTCAAAATACTAAGTAATTTCTTTGTAAAATAATGGAACGTAAGGTGTTTTCATTATGTTTCAAGCTTAATTTGCAAACTGATTCTGTGAAATTTGAAGAAAAATACCTTACTCCCTCATAATGATTGTCTTTAAAACTTTTAACAACTAAATCTGCAGTCAGATAAATACAGTGAATTCATTCCATGTGAAATATACACTTTTATCTTTCTTTTTTCCCTTCAAAATAGTATTGAGTACTTATCTCAAAAGTTTATGTGACCGATAGTAGGACTTAATTGAGTCCTGAGCTACTGAAATTAGTCATAGAAACTTAATCAATTTAAAAAAACCCATGCTACTACTACAGCTACATCAAGTAAAATCAAGCTGGAAGGATGTCAAGAAAAGCTACAAGTTTAATCTTTCCCGTACGGTGCTGAATGACATATCTGACGTTGCTCTCATACGAGACAATTCAGGGTGTGTTGCTTCTAAAAGGGAGAAAGTATGATTTTTTTTCTTATGATTTTGAACAGACTGCAGTTGATATTTAAGGATTTTCAAATCTGGAGTGGGGTTTCTTAAGTTAATTCACAATTCACGTAATGTTAAACTTCCAACAGGCTAATACCTGGTTTCCTCTGAAACCCCCTCTTAAATTACAATGTAATATTTCACCTGATTCTGTAATGTGCTAAATCAGGCCTAGATATCTTTTTTGGTGGAAAAATATACTTGTATGGTAGTTGGAGAACAATTAATTTTTGATTACCTAGGAAAGGGAATGTACACTGAAATTTCTATCTTTACAATGAATTTTAGCTTTTTTGATGGTCAAACGTGATGCCAATGATAAAGAAATCTCTCAAAACTTGTTGGTATTGAATCAATGGGCAAAATGGTGTCAAGTGTTCTTCAAAGTAGACACTTGTAAAAATACATCCAGGAAAAGTAATAAAACCGACTTACATATGATGCTGAGCTGGGAACTGGTGGGAACAGATAAGGAAATAAATCTTTGTGCTATTATTGACATATGCCTAAAAACATTCCAGTTTTACCCCTGGAAAGANGAAAAAAATACCGTTTTACCCCGGAAAAAAAAAAAAAAAAAAAAAAAAAAAAAAAAGAACACTGAGCATCATTGGGAAAGGAATTGAGAACAAAAAAAAGCACATTTTTCTGTAGAAAACCTTGGCGGACTCACAGCTTCAATTACTATAAAAAGTTTTGTTCTTTGCATCAGAAAAAAAGACACAGTAGAATTTCAGACTGTACATTGAAAGGCAATTGAAAAAGTGAATGTAGTAGCTGCTCTGTAAGGAAATACTAAAAGGTTTGTGACTGACTATTCAATGGAAGGAGGAGACAGGTAAGGTGAGGACATGATTGAGAGAATCTACAAGCTGAGTTTGGAATACAATCTCACAGTACTGAAGCTAGGAGACAGTCATTTAAGTCGTGCAAGATCAGTTTAAAAGAGTTAAGATAGCACTTTTTACACAGCAGTTAGTGAATTTTTTATACTCTGCTGCAGGAGATGGTGAAAGCAGAAGGCATCTGCAAGTGCAGAAAGGGATTAGAAAAAAAATCATAGACAAAAGATAGGAGAGATAGAAAGAAGATTGTAAAGACAATTTGCCTTAATTCATCTCTTGTGGACTGTCTGGGGAGGGAGTGGAAAGAGAGTGGTACTGAGGGGAGCAGACCTCAGTGAACAGAATTGCATATTCTTCCTAAAAAGTGTCTACCACCATCACAAGCAGAATAACAGGCAAGAAGTATGATATATTTGCTAATTTTTTGCATGGTTCTTCCCATGCTATATGACTACAAATGATAATCCTACAGATTGTAATGTGATCAATGAGTTGACTTGTATAATATATTGGTCAATTTCTTTCAGAGCTCATGAAAAACAAACCATTGCATAAGCATGAGACTATACTTTGCAATTTTTATCTCCATTGCAATAGTTGAAATGTTCTTCATAATATGAATAGGAAATAGCACATAAAATTACTTGAATTACAGTGCAAAGTCACTTTTACGTAATGTTACTCTATGTATTTTTTTTCAAATTAAAATATCACAGAAGGATAATTTAAGAGAATTACCAACGTGTTTCTATCATTATTACAAATAGAAAAAGAAAACTGAATTTTCTAAAAACCCTACAAACCTACTGTTTAATTTACTGCAATACAGCCATTAAAATTGAAATAAAAATTAGATTTTATTTACTGTTACTAAGCAACACAAACTCAGATAAACTTTCCTGAGAAACATACAGAAAATGACAGAAAGGAGAAAAGAAATAATCTTTATGTAGATATGTACAACAGAGGGAACAGGACAGAACTTAATTAGTTTCAATTTTGCAACCACAAAAAAATTATCAAAGAGATGATAACATTGTGAAAGTTTAAGTTTAACGCAGAAGAAAGACTAAGGCTGCCTGAAGCTGCTTGGAAAATTTGAACAGAAGCATGTTGAATTGGGTAAATTTAATGTGAGCGTATATATTTTCAACAACATTATTCCCCTTATTTTTCTGAAGCACTTGTTAATTTAAACTTTACCTTAAAATCTAGTAAAAAGTTTGCAAAATGTTTAAGGTGAAAAAATATTCTTACATCTTTTACTCAAGTAGTACAATGCTGTGATGTTAATTGAGAGACTGGAGTATCATAGTTGATTTGGAAATGTAGGTGAGATCAAATTTATTGCATATGTATTATGTGTTTTTGCTTCTTTTGACAGCTATTTTTGGTTCACTTGCAAAAGTACGAGTGATATGGTTATGCTAGAATATCAGCAGGAATATAAATCATGAATTACTGAGATCAAGAAATCCAGACCACACACTGAAAAAAGAAATGTTCAGTAAATTTGATACAGGTCACAGATAAATCATCTTTTGAAAGACATTTATAAATTATTCATCATATGAAATGTTCTTCCTCTTGAATCAGATATGTTGTACTTGAATCAGTTATATTTCTCATTGAAACATATGTGCTGACTATCAGAACATATTCTACCCGAATCCTCTGCTCAAACCTGCAAAGAAGGGAGATTTCATATTGAGACAGATAACATATATCAACTAGTAAACCAAAGCAATTTCTTATCAAATTAGAATGATGCTTGTTCAAACAGGTTCTTCACTTTTTTCATATTGATATATTCAGATATTATAGTCTATGTACGCAGTCTCTGAGTTTAGATTGCTTTTTTGCAAAAGTCAGATTTCTATTTGCAATAAAGACATTGTCTTTTTAACATGAGTAAAGAATGCACTGTAGTTCTACACAAATATGTTGTCTAGTTTTAAAATCTTGCATCCTGATAAAGGAATGGATCTATAAATTCAGTCTCTGACCATTTAGAGAAATGTACCATGAAAGTATCAGCAGATATTCATGGTATCAAATGTAGTATTCCACCATATGCAGTTACAATCTCAGAATTAATCTCTCTCTACGATAGCCTTTTGAAAATAAAGTACTTTCATATTATGAAAATACACAAAAACTATTTTTGTATGTTTATGATTATTCATGAAGGGAAGTAGGTGACTCTGCTTTCCTAGAAAGAAATTACCCATATAGGTGGCAAGAGAAAAAGGGTTTTTTTTCTCTCATATCTTTACCTTTTTGAGATTCTATTACAATGTGTGTATATAATTGTATTTCTTAATAGCTTTTTCAAAATGGAAATATATAGTATACTTTAAATTGGTAAACAATTATGTTACTTCCTTTTTTTTTCCCTATCTCTAAGTACTTGCTCTATTCTTCTTTCACTTCCAGAATCATAACTGTATCATAAGTATATTATGGTACTTTCAACTGTTCTTCTATCAGAGACATTATTTAGCCAGTGAAATAATTTTCAGAATGCTATACTAGGTACAATATAGCAAAATCTCTTTTTACAATATATGTTGTCAGAACTGTATCTTTTTATCTATTTTATTCTAAAAAATAATTAATAATTATTAATTAATTATTATTATGTTAATTATAATAATACTCTGGCCAGTATCACCCACAACGTCTTCCTTCAAGATTTGGTAAGTTGAGGCAAACTGAAATTTTAGGTGAGTTCCTTTTTTTTTTTTCTTTCCTTGTTTAAGTCAAGAGTGACCACAAATACAGTCTTTCTTTGGAACATTAAAAACATCAGTGTCGAGGGTAATGGTTGATGGCAACTATAAAAGCCCAAGAACAAGCCTTCGTGTGAGATTCATTTTGGCTGCTGGAAAGTAGGACCTATTATTTGGGGACTCATTGGAAATACTGAATGAATCTTGCTGTACCTGAGCACTGATTCAGAGTATAACCTAATTGGCAGAACTTAAAGTATTTCTTCATTCTTCTGATAGGATCACTGCAAAATCTAACCTCCAGCAAGGCAAATATTTGTGAAAAGATGGGGGAAAACAGTGATGATAATTATTGTGTGAAGTATTAAGGAAAATGGATTTGAAGTCTGACTGGTTATTAAGTTCTGCAGTGCCTAAGGCCAGTATGAACTTTAAATGTTATTCCCTTTGGGACTAAGAAAACATCATTCTGCTGGGAGATTTTTTTTTTTTTTTAAGTTACCTGCAGCTGAAAACTAGTTACCTTTAGTGAAAACTAGTTCATTTTAGCATAAGGATTTTCTCATCCATTTCACCTATCCCAAATTGTGTAAATTTACTCTTACTAGTAAATTTGCTATTACTAGTCTTCCAGTTTCTACAGGATTTCCCTAAACAGTCCAAACTAGTAAATGCAATACCTACAAAATGCTATCCCTCATTGTGTGTCTTCTAAAGAGAGAAACAGAACCAATAAACTAAGTAACAGCAGAAGGTAAAGTCCCCATGTGGGGGCCTTACCTGATAAACCACATTTGGAAGTTGCATCTAGCTAACACATTTAATTAGTGTAAGCCTGCAATGTACTGAAATACCTCTTCTCAAATTAATGTCAATGATTTTGTAAGTGCAGTGACACCAGGGATAAATCTGACCTTCCAGTTTTATCTCCTACCATATATAATCATTGATTCATTTACTTTAGAAAGGGAAACCAGCAGTTACCTAGTTTTACCTGCAGCATAAAGCATATCCAGTTAGAACAGGTTACTCAGAGCAATGTCGAGTTGAGTTCCGACAATCTCCAAGGATGGAGATTCACAACCACTTCAGGAAAAAAGTTCCCATGTGTGAACATTATTCCAGTAAACTCTTTTTTTTTTTTTCCTTTTATCAACCTAGTTTTGCTGATGTTCTAGGATGACTTTGATGGTCCTTCACTGCAGTTGCTCAAGTGTGTCAGTGTCTTTCCTATACTGGGGAGGCCATAACTGGACACAGCATGTTGCATACAGCTTCACAAGTGAAGAATACACTCTTTCTAAAATAGACCGTTGTGTGATTGGCCTTTCTAGCTGCAGGGACATGCTGATGTTTTGTATTCAATATGTTCACAACAATCTTGAGGCCTTTCTCTTCAAACCTGCTTTCTATATTTTCATCTCTCTGTATATACTCTTTCAAAGGATGAGTACTCTCCAGATTTTTGCAAGTACCTTTGTGGCATTTTATATATTTATTATCAGAATATATCTCAGGTAATGTCTCCTATAAATTATTTGCATAGAATTTTATATTCTTCCTGGAAATGGAATATTGAACTATATTTTGTGGATCTTTTTGTGGCATTTTGTCTTATGTTTCTTAAAAAAAATCAAGTGAAAGTGTGGAAGCAAGTATTTAAGACAGATCACATTAAAAATACAATAATTTGTTGTTGTATTTCTGAAAGGATATTCATGTTCCAAAGTCAAATATGTGACAACAAATTGCTCATATGGATCTTTTCAGCCAAAAAAATGACTGAGAAATATTTTTACAAATGGAACAATGTCCATTCTTACTTTCAATTTATTTTTCTCTATGAGCAAAGGTGAGAGAAATGATCATTAGATGAACTGGCAGAAAGATTTTTTTAGAATAAATTAACTAGTAGACCTTGTTGACATGTTACACTAAGTATTTGGTCTGTGTCAACACAATTTTCTTGGGTTTTCAATATTTTAATTAAGTATAAGATGTTCATATTATGTGTGACCTTTTGGGTGTTTATCCAAGACAAGAATTCTTCTGTAGTGTCAAGGAGATGCTTAAAGAGCATCATGATGATTATAAACATAACAAAAAAGTATTGTTTTTGCTAATATAATGTAGTGGCAATTTCTCTTCAATTAATATGTCTGGCTACACCAATGCATCTTCCTTTCAGCTATGCTGTTAGGGAAAGAATTACATCCTTCCTTCCTTCCTTCCTTCCTTCCTTCCTTCCTTCCTTCCTTCCTTCCTTCCTTCCTTTTCCTTTCACCTTTTTTTTCTTGATATAAATAAAAATTCTTCTATCGGATGATGTCAAAACTGTTTTAGCAAAATTGAATCTTTGAGATTAATAATATTTTCTCAAAAACAAAGCCCTGATTAGTTCTCAAATGTCAGCCATCAGTGTCTTCAAATAGCAGTTTTTAGACCAAATTCAAAACCAAAATTACTAGGTGCTGGGCTTTATGTTAGCTAAGATTTCAGACCTTTAAAGTCTTTTCTGCGGAGACGGGGCTCTTGAACAAGAGTGCAGTACCTTCTCAAGCCTCTCCAGTCTCGCTTCTTTTCCTTTTTCAGGCAACATAAACATTCTTCACAAAATGCAGTGAACTTACTAGCCTCACTCAGCTTTTTGACCTGCCCTGTGGTATCTGCCTCTAGACTTCATCTATTTTTAAACTAGTCTATTTAAAAACATATGCTCCTAAGTCTGGATAAATCTTAGACAAACTCTACATCAAAGACACCATCTTTTATATATTTTTGTTTTAACTCTGTCGATCCTTTTCAAGAAAAAAGACATCTCATTTAGTGCATATTCCACTTATTATTCCAAATAATTTTGGCATGTTATCTGACTCCAGCCTGTAGAACTTTCATTGACATCAAACATAGGTGTATGCATGGGTTGAAAGCAGATAGAAATCTTTTTTAGGATTAATTGTCAATCTGAACTTTATGATAAAGTTTGTCCCTCTTCTAATACCAGCTACAGTGAATTTAAGAAATTTTGTTCAAATTTTGCAATAAGTGATGATAACTAGGCCCCTGCTCATTTAGGTCAGATAACTGTATCTGTTGTCTTATCAGCAGTTGAGCTATGTAAGTACTCTTACAGAAATATGAGTAAGAGGATGCCTTAAAAATGTTTTTAGGTCTAGAATGCATATAAAATAAGTAAAGGTTAGTAACTGAAACACAAGCACACCTCCACACAATCCAAAATGGTAATTAGTCTATTGCCTGTTTGTGACTGAGCATCCTTAAGCTATTTATATTTTTAATGCTCTCAAATAATGTGAGGCAGTCCTCTACAACAATAAGAAATTTCAAGAGCTATTTCATATATAGAAAATGAAGTAAAAGAAGAAAAACACATTAAAAATGTTATAATATTCTGTAAAAACAAGCATTTAACATCTGAAGGAACAAAAGATTAATAAAATAAGCTTAAAATAAGTACATAGCTTTCTGAAGGCCAGATTTTGCTACTTATATTTTATATTATTTGTGTTATACTGTTAAGAAACATGAAAGTATTCAAGACCATCAGCTCCCTGATGGGTGGGAGTAAGGAAGGCAGAGCCAGACTACTTCAGTGTCAGGGCAAGAGGCAACAGGCACAAAATGAAACACACTTGAATAGAAAAGAACTTTTTCACTCTAGGAATGATCAAACACTGGAACCAATATCCCAGAGAGGATATGGGGTGTCCATCAATGCAGATTTTCTAAACCCAGCTGGACTTGGTCTTCAGCAGTCTGTTTTAGCTTATGCTCTTTTGAGTGGTAGATTTGATCTAGATTGGATCTCTCTAGAGGTCCCTTTCTACTCACTCATTCTGTGATTCTGTGATACCTCATCGAGAACAAAAAAAAAAAAGAGAATTAAAGCATACAGCCACTAACTCACTTCAAAATATACCTCTATCCTATGTTCAAGGCAATGAAAGAATACATAGCTGTATCCATGACTGGATTTGGAGGTACCTCGTATTTTAAAAGAGATTTAATTCCAAGATCTTCAAATAGGTATTTGAAATTAGGTAAGAAATTACACAGTGTATGTCATATTTTTTCAGGACATTCATCTTGTTGTGTTTTGACATATAAATTATATATTTCATACATAATCTTGAGAATTTAATATGTTTCACTCATGTTTTCCGTAAGCTTTTAAAGAAGATATTCACTAAAGATTTGGTGGAAAGTGTTTAGTATCATGTTTTCTGATAAATTTTTGCATAAAAAACATAAGAAGCTACACATTTGACTAAACAAATCAGACTAACATTTACTTCCCTCATCTTTATAAGGTTGTTAGTTATGTCTGTCAATAACCACAGAATCATAGAATCACAGAATGGTTAAGGGACCGCTGGCAGTCATCTGGTCCAATTTACCTGTTGAGGCCAAGCATAAGGTTTTACACCAGGGGCAGAGCAATCCCAAGCACAAAAAAAGGCTGGATGGAGAATGGTTTGAAAGCAACTCTGAGGAGAAGGACTTGTGAGTGTTGGTTGATGAGAAGCTCCACATGACCCAGCAGTGTGCTCTTGCAGCCTAGAAAGCCAACCGTGTCCTAGGCTGCATTAAAAGAAAGGTGACTGGCTGGTCAAGGAATGTGATTCTGCCCCTCTACTTCACTCCCAGGAGACCCCACCTGGAGTACTGCATCCAGCTCTGGGGTCCCCAGTGCTGAAAGGATATCAGCCTTTTCGAGCGGGTCCAGAGGAGGGCCACCAAGATGTTTAGAGGGATGAAGCAGCTCTCCTGGGAGGAAAGGCTGAGAGAATTGGGATTGTTCAGTCTGGTGAAGAGAAGGCTTCAGGATGACCTAATTGCAATCTTCCAGTACCTGAAGGAAGACTTCAAGGAAGATGGAGAAGGACCTTTTACAAGAGCATGTAGTGAGAGCACAAGGGCGAATGTATTAAAACTGAGAGTAGGTTTAGATTAGATATTAGGAAGAAATATTTTACTGTGAGGGTGGTGAGGCACTGGAATAGGTTTCCCAGAGATGTTGTGGCTGCCCCATCCCTGGAAACTTTCAAGGCCAGGTTGGATGAGTAATCTGGTCTAGTGGAAGGTGTCTCTGCACATGGTAGGAAAGTTGGAACTAGATGATCTTTAAGGTCCCCTCCAACCCAAGCCACTCTATGATTCTATAATTCTATGTTTCTTGAGACTGAAGAAAGTGATCCTGGAATACTGACAAGCTGCCTTGGACCCCACTTCTCTCTAAGACACATTCCCATGAGATTCTTCCAAGAAGGTCCCTGAAGAGGCCAAAGTTCTCTCCTAAGTCCAAGGTTGGCATCTTTCTCATTGCCTTACATCCTCTTCAGAAGTTACTGTACTGCACAATCTCATGACCACTGTAGCCAAGACTGCTCCCAACCTTCACATCTCCAACTAGACCTTCCTTTTTTGTTAATTTAACATCTAGTAGCATATCTTTCCTCCATCCCTTATTTCAGAAAGTAATCATCAGTCTTTTACAATAAACTCCTGGATTGTTTGTGCCTTGCTGTGTTGCTGCATGTCTTGCTCGAAGTGTCCCTGCTTGAGACTTGTTTTACTGTATGGATGATCTCTATAACTTCTCTGTCTTTACTAGTTCAAATTTCTCCTTATCAGGTTGGACAGTCTATTGGACAAGACAAATTAAACATTAGCCAGTAAGTAGCAGAAAGAATTCAATCCTTGGTAAACCGTACTTTTTTAAGAAGAAATGTTGAGTTGGGAGATATACCAAATGGCTCTGAAATAACTCTGTCAATGGCTCAGTTTCAGAAACTTTGTGTTGCTAAGCATTCCATCATTGAGATATATTTTCGTTCAGCTTCTGTTAAAGAATAAGAACACTGCTTCTATTTGTTGAAGGAGAGAGCAGCATGGTATTAACTTCTTTTGATGTTTAGTATATAATGGCTGTTGCAGTTTCCCTACATTCTGTAAGTATTAATCCTGTTTTATACTTAATGATATTTCTCTTTCACTTGATGAAAAAAATAATTTAATAAACAAAAGTATAGCATATGCAGGGTATAAGGACAGCAGAACAAGACAGATTGAAGATTTAACCACATGTAGGCTACATTTTATAATTTATAAGACTAAGACACATAAAACCCTGTAATACTCAGATTTTGAGAGTAATTAAATTATGAACCATTTTAAACACAAAGGACACATTCATGTGGTCGGGCCTCACTTTTTACATTTACTCTTGTTGATTTAGTTAAAACTCAAAAGTTTCTGTTAAATTTTACCATTGTAAGGTCAAGGTTATTCTTTGTAGGCTACTCAGATTGAGAGGTAAAACATGTAGAATTGCTTAAAAAGATTCTGAACCTATAGTTAAAAATATAAGAAAATCCATAAATTATATATATATGAGATTTTTTAGAACTGTTTTTTTCTATCGTCATTTTCCTATTAGTGGTAAATAGAAACCATAACATGAAAAAATAAACAATCTCACTAAAATTAAGATGGTAAAATATAACTCAGCAAGATATGACTTAAAATTTATAAAGTTCTTGTTTGAATCTCAGTCCAACTGCAAGTTTACCATGAGCCCCGAATATGTGATGAAGTGGTTCTGCTATGTGTGGTCTGTGAGTTAAATATTCACAAAAATACACCCTCCAAATAGCAATTTTCTTGCTGGGAAGGAGCATTTTCCATCACGATTCCCTTCAATTTTCAAGTATGCCTCTCATGTTTTAAGATGTGTCATTCATACTTTCTCATAAACTGAATAAGTGAAGTAAAAAATCTTCACACTGTAACACCTCTGCTTCCACCACAACTCTAAAGACAGAAGAGAGAGAAACAGGCTGGGTCATCATCTGGTTCTGTAAGAGCAACAGTAATTCTACCTGTAGAATATAATTAGGCAATAAATCTCACTTGCAGATAATTTTATAATATTGGAGCAACAAGATTCTTCCTTTCATAAAAAGAATGTTTGAATTTTGTGTATAATCACTGATACTTAATTTTTCACATATAAAAACATAAGTTATAAGACTATCTTGGTAAAAGCAAATCATTTCAGGAGGTATTTATAATACTAACACACCTTTTTCAATCAGAAGAATATAATAGAGTTTGGAATACAAGAGAGTGCAGAAAAAAAATACAGATGAGTGGTTAATTATCTTTCACTTAACAAAAACGGATTAATTATTCATTTTATAAGACAATAAAGCATAACGTATTTTATCCTAAGAGGGGTAAAAAAATTACTGTGTTTCACTGAGAGACTTCACAAAATATAAAATAATAATAAAATTTTATTCTCAGCTTTGCATTAAGTGTCTGAACTTCTTGGAAGTCCAGATATTTAGAAAAAAGGAAAAATAAAAGGTTTTACCACTAGCTGTCTGGATATGAAGGCCTAATAGATACTGGGAAATTGATACTCAGCTGGTCAGTAATTAAGTACCAAGTCACATAGCAGGTAATTTAGAAATGCTGTATTACAAAAGCAAGGCTAGTCTGTTTTTATCTTTATTAGATTAAAAGTAGTGAGAGGCTTTCTCTATTTTCCTTCCCTGGGATTTTTCTACAAAACAAATATTCTCACATAAAAGAGGACACAGAAAACTGCAGCACACTGAGAGGGTGGAAGTAATAATAAATGTGTGCAAACCTACTTGAGTGTAACATTTCTCTCTTTTTTTTTTTTTTCTCTCCAGTAATCTAGGGGGAAAAAATCATAGAGAGTGCTCAGCATAATCACTGAACTGACCCTCTATAGTTCAGAAGGAAAATGTATATGATATAAAAAAGTCATGATGCTGACACTGGAATTATCTATAATAGTTTAGGTTAGAGTGCTGTCTTCCTGAGGCAACAGGCTGTTTTTACCAGCTCTTGTCAAAAATCAGGATCTCTTTGTACACTCTTCATTAGTGACAAATATTAAGGCTTTATTTTATTCTTTGTATTTAAATTGCAATTTGCTTGGGGCAGTCATTTAAGGTAGAGGTCATTAAAGTTCATTAACGTTACTCCATTTTAGCTTTTGTGTAGAGAGCAAAAGAAAAAAAAAAAGCTATGCTTAGAAGTGAAAGAACTTGATATGTAATTTATTTTGACAACTATGTTGTTATGTCAACAAGGTAAGAAAAGATAACAGGGCTTACACAAAATTATATTTTTCCAGTTGCATTAAAACAAAGAGGAAAAATCTGAAAATATTTTGTTCCATCTTATACCAAAACAATTAGGATAACACTCGGGCATATATTTGTAAAGAAATATTAATTTTGCTGGATCATTCTTCAATACACATTACTTTTAAAAATCCAGGATTTTTTTTTTTCAGTCTTAAAAGACTAAGAGGGTTACAGTTAATGATACATTTTTAAAATCACAGAATTTCTTAAACGTGGTCAAAATAATGTGCAGTATAAGTGGCCTATTCAAAGGAAGTAAACATATGAGATGGTTCTTAAAGGCAGGAAATTGGTGTTTGTGAAGCAAGCTGCTTTTGTTTTCAAAACGTACAATCTCCTACAGCTTGTATAATTTGATTCTTAATGATCTGAGCAATCATTGTGAGGTTATGCTCCATTCACCACAGTGAAATGGGGAATTAAGTGCAAGTATTCAAAGAACTCAGTGCTAAATTCATTTTGGGAAATAGGAGTAGGAATACCTATAGTCCTGAGTCCTTTTAATTATTAAGGGACTTGGGAATAGTATTTTGTTTAGTTACTTTGCTTCAAATCTCTAAACTGATAGACTGGTAGACAATATGTCAGACTGGGCAGATATCATACTGAGGAGAAATGCAAAAATTACAGTTCTGGGAGTCATAACTTCAAGTGAGATGTACTAGGGAACCCTTGAGGGAAGAAACAACTCTTCACTCTTCTGGCATCATTCAAAGTGATAAGAGTTCAGGAATTGCTTGAAACAGTGACTACAGTGTATGTGGGAGAAACGTGTCGGGGTCAAAAAAGGCAAATAAAAAAAGGAATGAAAAAATGTAAATGTCATATCTGACTGGTCAGGGGCTTTCAACCCATCACTTAAAACTAGAGTCAAGCGTGCTGGTCTTGATCAATTAGAAGAAGATGAGGTTAAGGGGTACACTGTCTACAGCTATGTGAGAAGGAATTAAAAACACTGCACAGTTTTAAGCAAGGGTCAATGGCCACTGGTTTACGGTTTGGGAGCTTAGGTTACCTCTTAGGAAAATATGTATTTTTACTGGGGTGGCTGTCCAGTATTGGAACTGGATGACATCGTCAAGTGTAGAGTCTTCATTCTTTGAGGTCTTTAAGACTCAGCTAGCCAAAGTCACAGTGACAAGATCTTACGTTGGCAACAATTCTGTTACAGACTGGATGTTGGATCACATGACTTCCAGAGTTTTCTTCCAAACAACACTGCTGCAATTCTGTGAAGGAAATCAAAACTAAAACAACGACTTGGACAACTGAACTGTAAATCAGGGCAAAGGAGATCTCCCTCATTGTACTGATCTGGCAGTGCAGAGTCTCAGGGTTGGTCCAGGCTTGCCTTGTTCTCAGCTGGTTTTTCATTGTTTGCACTGCTGGCTGGTGATCAAATGATCAGTGAGGCCAGCATTTTCAGCATTTGATCTATAGTCCTCTAAGGTCCTTAGACTATTTCTTTGAAATCCCAAGGAGGTGATGGAGTGAAACAAGTAACAACAATATCTATTCTGTAACTGTGCTGGGCTGTAGGCATTGATTTTCAGACACTGTCTGTCTCTTTTATACTGGCAGTTACAGAATGCACAGTGGAGTATCAGTATCATTAAAATGATTAACTTCTGTAAAATCCAACCAATTTATCTTTTATTTCTAATGAATTTCACTTTTTCTTGGCAATTTGACACAAATCATTGCATCCCTTTGACACCAATTCTTGCTTACTGGGTTAATCATTACAAACGTAAGGAAAGCATTGTTACAATTACACTTGCTATTCCCTTTCCTACTTACTGAAGAACTTATTTGCTCTCATTCACCCATGGGTCAGTGGCTTTAGATAGGAAACATGAAGACTCAGTTCAAACTTATTATCTTACAAAACTGTTCATTTGATTGAAAAGACAGGCTCAAAATGAGCTCAGCACAAGCAGTTCATGAAAAGTAACTGTGTAAGCCTGTCCACCTGGCTGGAAACACACAGCTGAACCTTGTAGCAGCATTTATATCTGATTTAGATCCAGATGGACTTCTTGTGTACTGCATTAAGTAATAACTAACATTTTTAAGTACATATATACGCAAGTCTTAATCAGTGAGTTTAAAACCGGTCAGCTTGTGCTGTTTCCTCCGAGTCTAGCACCTTCATTTCAAAGATAAAGTATAGAGTACTTCAAGCATGAAATGAGTGAACTGACATCAAGAAATAAATTTTTCCATTCAACTTCTGTTATGAATAATAAAATGATTGAATTTCTTTTGATGTAAGCCAGCAAATTGCAAGACTGGAAAGTCTTACACAGTCATAGAGGTACCATTCATATCTATATCAAAAGACACGATTGTCAGAAAAGCTGAGTAAAATGTACTTTTTGCAAGTTTATTGAACAACTTACTCAAATACTGTTATGGTGCACCGAAATCGAAGAATAGTTAGACATCTAAATCAGTTGACAGATTAAATCAGGAGTTTCCATCACTTTTATCTGCTGTTGGAAGGTGCTTCTCTCACCAAAATCTTTCTCATCGTTTAGCAACTACAAAATGCATAGAAGAGATGATCCACATGTTTGATGATTTTCAATAAAGAAAGGCTAAAAACTTGAGAAAGTGTATTGAGGTACATTCAGGTAGTACATGTTTAGTGACAGGAAGCTTTATACAACACTGTGTTACCAACACCATTTTCAGTGTAAGTAATTAAAAAAAAATCCCCAAAGCCTATACAAGCTACTATAAAGAAATTTATCAAATATAGATTTATTATTATGAGTGAAATCAAATATGTCCTATGTGTGTACAATACATTACAGGATTTATTTTACTATATACGTTTCTGTCAGCTAACATCCATGTAACTAAATTCCACTATTTATCTGTAAACAAACTGAGAACCACTGGTCTTCAACTGTTCTGTTAATAATAATAAAATCTAAATACAAACTCATGAAAAATCTCTATCCCAAACACAGGACATGTTTTCATATAGTATCTTGCATTATACATTCTTGATAAAAATCAATATTGCATTATTAATCTGGTTTTCTTACTTGTGTGGAAGTAATAGCAACAGTTTAATATGTGCTCCCAGTTTAAAGAAATATTATTTCTATACAGATAAAATCCCTCAAGTTGACAGTGCTTGAAACATTCTGAAAAATAACGAATCAAAACTGACACAATTAATGCAAAGAAAAGGGGCCTGTGTGGGCTAAGAAATTTCTTTTTGCTGACTTGTACAGAAGCTAACATCACTCTGTAATAATGCATTATGACACAAAATAAAAGGGAATGAAACAGAGGAAGAGGGCAAATACCAGGCTAGAAATCTTCCTACAGCATTACCAAAAGATTCAAAGCCAGTCACTGATTTTTTTTTTTTTTTTTGCTAGGATAAGCGTGAATCAGCTTAACAGCTCAATTGCCAGTGTAAATGAATATGGAAAGTATAAAGTAATACTTATTAGCACTGTGGAGAATCCTGAAGTAAATGAAAAATTAATGTATAAATGTGATGCAAAAAGAAGTAGATTTATTTGCATAAACTAAAAAATGTTACTCAATTTTTTGAAAACTATATCTCTAAAGCCAAAAATAATTTTAACAGATTTTTAAAAGACTTTCGATAGAAATTTGGCCACAATTAGAAGTATGAATTAGGTAGATATGTTCCTGAAAGTCCCTCCTTTTTACTTATATTTTACAAGACTATGGAAGTGACTTATACAAAAGACTATTTTCCTATCAGAATAGTTTCCTTTCATGACTTGGAGGCAATAATCAAGGACATGTTTGCAGTTTTTCAAAGTAGCAGAAAATACTGGGGGTTTGCATCATTTGTATACTTGGATTCAGCTCCTGAGTCTCATCTACACTTTCAGATGCACACCAGTTAGTAAACAACAGACAACTATTGTACTATATGGATATAGGAACTATATAGACAAACTGCTGTGACAGCGTGAGAATCAGGTTAGCTTCCTTTTATGTGCTATACGGAGGTGTGTCCAAACTAACCAAATACAGAATCATAGAATCATAGAATCAGGTGGGTTGGAAAGCACCTCTGAGATCATCAAGTCCAACCCTTGCTCCACTATCACCATGGTTACTAGATTATGGCACTAAGTGTAATATTCAGCCTCATCTTAAAAACCTCCAGGGATGGAGAATCCACCACTTCCCTGGGCAGCCCATTCCAATGTCTGATTATTCTCTATGGTAATATGGTTTTCTTTGGTATTCAATTAGGTGGATAAAATTAAGTTGGAGGAAAGCTTGTATGATAATGGTGTTAGAAAGATTTTAGAACTATAAAGAGAGTCTGTTAGTGCATTTTACTGGGTTAAAGCGGTATCCTGTGGGCTCCTAAGATGACATATGAGCCCTTAAGTTCAAAGTTGATCAGGGAAAGAAATGGGAGAGAAAAAAAAAAAAAAAAAGAGAGATGCCTGTCTAGGAAATGATATTTCAAGGCTTCATCCAAATCACTCAATTTCGGTGTTCTGTAAAGCATATCATCAGGATATGTTATTGTTAAAACCATACTGAATTGTTAAAACTATTTTTGTATTTTGAGGTTTTCTTTTCCTAGGCAAGAAGGTTCAACAGAAGTTGTGTTAGGTTTATGAAGTAAACATCCCTAAATCCTTGCAAACTGCCCCAAAGTTTTAACATTTCAAAGAGTATCATTACAAGGTATTAAGAATAAAAGTTAGATTTTAAAATCACTCTTAGTAAACTAAATTTAATAGAAAATTACTTGGAACTATCAAAAAACAATTATTGTCATGTTAGATTATCAAGATATCAGAGAATTTTTGAGATAGGAAGGGACCTTGTTAGATCATGTAGCTCAAACTCCCAGCTCAAAGAATGGTCAGCTAGCACAAGCTGGTGAGAAGCAAGTTCGGTTGGGTTTTTAATATCTCCACAGATGGAGATTCCACATTCTCTCTGGGAAACCAGTGCCCATGTTTGAACACCCTTAATGTGAAAAAGGATTTTTTTAATGTTTAAGAAAAATTTGCTTTGTTAAACTTTGTGCCAATAGCCCCTTGACCCACCACTGAACACCATTAAGAAGGTTTCTGGGCCTTCTCAGCCTTTCCTCCTAGGAGGGATGGTGCAGGCTCTTCATCATCTTAGTGGCTCTGTGCTGGACTCCAGCATGGCCCTATCTCTCTTGGGTGCCCAGAACGAGACACAGAACTCCAAGCATGGCCTGGAGTGCTGAGTAGAGGGTAAGGATCACCTGCCTCCAACCACTGGCAACAGTCCTCCTAATGCAGGCTGGGCTGCTTTTGACATCATCACACATTACTGGTTGATATTCAGCTTGTGTCCACCAGGACCACAGGTCCTTCTGAGCCATGTTGCTTTCCAGCCAGTTCAGAACCCAGAATGTCTCCATGCATGGCATTATTCCTCCTATAATCTTTCTATTGAATTTCTCCAGTGCATTAGTTCCTCAAAGATATTTTTAAGCAGTTGAATTAGAACACATTACACTGACCTGCAATCAATTATATTCTCAAAGGTTATAATTATTGTCATATTTTAGATACATTCATGATCCTTACAGATTTTTATCAACATCTGAATTATAGTTGTTATACATGCTCCGATTTTGCACCCTTGTTTTATCTATTTTGTTTTGGGTTGTGATAAGGCAGCTAGATTGAAGAGAAAGCTCCCTGGGAGGCAAATTTCATTCGAAGTAAAATAACCTTGAGGGATTTCTTTGGGTGCAGATTTCTTATTAATCTGTCATCATCTTTTGATGTAGTAAAAAAAACCCCAAATTATTTACTGAGTCCTAAAATTGTATTCCCATGATAGAAACCCTTTAGAAAATCTTGTTGTTTTCCTAAGAAACTGGGATTCATAAAATTGCTTGTCATTTAACTGATCAAAACATTTTGTGGCACAAATGAAAAAAGAAATGAATTAAATATGTTTTGTAAAGTTAGAAAGAAGAGTGATGAAGATATCTTTGTTTGAGTGCCTGTAGGGAATAATCAAAATGAAGAATATAAATACCACACAAAATATATAATAGATAATTAGAAATTCTAGAGATACAGTAATAAAGGCAACCTGTCTAGTAAAATGCTTATGTATTTTGAATGAGATAAATCTTCAAATTTAATGTTTTGGATCAGATATACAGGATCAATTTTCCGGGTGGTTTAACAAAAAAAAAAAAAAAAAAAAAAAAAA
>VXAY01005272.1:500-10991 GCA_013399855.1 Oxyruncus cristatus | reverse complement strand
TGGTTAGAATTGTGCCAAAAGGCGAAAAGTACTTAACTGAGTTTTTTTTGGAGGGAACTTTGGGTACAGGTGTTTAGTTGTTTTTGTGTTCTTTTGTTGTTCTGCCAATACACATATATCCTTTAATAAAGGGCTGTTATCTTTTCTTTCTCCACACTTCCTCAATTGGAGCCTCTTAATTTTGGATTTACAATTACTAAGAGAGAGGAGCTTGGTCTTCCTCATAACTCATCCTCCTTAGCAAAACACTTCAGTCTCATTAAACTGAGACACCAGCACACAGCTGAGAGCCAAAGGCTATGGGACCAGAGGTGTGTGGAATTGGCAAAAGATGAACGCCGAGACCCCCCTAAACACCATCATGGGCCAGGGAAGAAGTGAGCAAAAATCCTGCCCCAGTCCAAACTCCCTTCCCATACTTCCTCCCCCCCCTTCCCCCTTCCTTGGCCCCACATCTTGGCCCTGGCTGAACAGGGAATGGGGCTTTCCCCAGGCAATTCAGTTGGTATATGAAGTCTATTAGCTTCTCTTTCGTGTGTCTTAATTGCTGGCTATCCCCTCAGGGAACCCTGCTCCCAGTGAGCCAGCACCATCCCCCTCCCAGCCTGTCAGCATCTTTAATGATGGTAACAGGAAAATTCAAGCAGCAGTTTTAAACTTATGAGACATATTTTCCCTAGTCTTCCTTTTATCACTGACATGCCTATAGAAGCTTTTCTTGTTTCTTGTAGTTTCAAACCTTTTCTAGTGAATTTTCCATGCGGACCCATGGTTGGGGCATGGGGGAAGTAAGCCTCTGCCAGAAGGAGATAGGCATGGAAACTTCATTGTTTTCTAGGTCAGATCCTAATGGCCTTCTTATTGAAAAGCTAAATAACCTCTGCACACCAGCTAAAGGTTTAAGGGAAGCTCCCATTCCCCTGTAGCCAGGGCTGAGGGGCTGGCCCAGGTTGGGGAGGGGAAGTGTGTGTGTATGTGAGCATGGTGCAGTGAGTTTTTTAGACTTGAGGGGGTGAAATTTGCTCACTTCTTCCCTGCTTTTGAGGTAGGGGTGGAGGGAGACCTTGGCTTCCACCCTTGCCGATTCCCATACCCCTCTGGTTCCATTGCGTTTGGTGCTCAGTGGTTGCTTTGCTTGAGGCTCGCCGTAGCTCAGGAAGGGTCCTGGCTCGTCCCTCGACCCCACACACCCTGTGATGCCATCTCTGCAGACTGCCACCACTGCCTGGGCACCCTTTGGAGCTGTTGAGGACCAGCGCAATCTGTAGAGGAGCTCCTATTTGCCTCCCCCCCACTCCCAAAAATGGTGAGTCTGTGCAGTGCTCACAGGAGGGGTCCCACATCACCTCTGCTGTCATGGAGGCTGCCATTGCCTCATGGGGCTTTTGGGTCTCTGCTGGATAGATTGGCACCCCTGTCCCTTGCCAGTCACTGCCTCCATAGCTGAAGAGAAAAGGCCCGGGCTCAGCATGGACTGTCTGGAGCGAACACTCTCAGAGATGGCCTGCATGGGGAAGAGTTCCCTTTGTGCTGTGTGGGGAGCCCGGTTGCTGCAGCAGCTGGGAACAGCCTGCAGGCACCCCCTGTTGGTTGAAAGTGAGTCACTGCAGTTCTTGCATTTCAGTGGAGCCCAAAAGCACCCCCTGGTGACCGTGAGTGAGTCACTGCAGCCCCTGCCTCCCAAGGCTTGCCAGCACCCCCTGCTGGTTGTGGTTATAACTGCGCCAAAAGGCAAAGGTATTTAATTGTTTCGGTGAAAGTTTCAGTTACGGTATTGTTGCTTGTTCTGTTTTGTTATATATATTTTTTTTTCAAAGTTATAATAACTTAGAGAGAGGAATTTGGTTTTGTTTTCTATCCCACCTTCCTTAGCAAACATTTTGTCTTGTTAAACTAAGACATGCAGTCTTCTAGCTGTCTGTGAAACCTTTCATTTCAAGGTGGGAAGGGTGATTCCTGAGGATGATGGTGACTTGAGGTAAATGAATTGTTAGTGAAAGCCCATGTCAGACACTTGGGATGGATGTGTGCTTCTCAAAGCTATACTGACTACAGCCATGCTATTGAAGAAAACAGTTCTCATGACTAGGGACATTGCATGGCCCTCTGATAAACAGCCATCACTCTTCCTTCTGCCCACATATAAAATTGCCCTGCTTTCTAAAAACTCCTCTTTTTTCCTTCTTATAATTACAGTAGATCATTCCTTGGAGTAGGGTCTTAAAGCCTCACTCATCTGTTTGAAAAGTGTAATTACAGCTGTGCCAGTTCAAATTTACATCCTTTTCTTGTCATCCTCTCACTGAATTTACAGTGCTGCCAAATAGTGGTAGACAAGGCTTATGGGATTTGAGCTTTATCCACCATGTGGATTGCGAATGGCCTAGATCAATGAAAGAAGTGGCAGAGTTCAGAAACAGTCATGCCTGACTGCAACAATGATTAGGCACTAAATAAGAAAGAAAAGACTGCCCCAGAAACCCACTATCTCTACAAAAATTGATTGGGATATTGGGTAGTTCCCTCAGAAATATGAAATCTTAAGTACTGGGAATAGTTGGTTATCCTAGGATGATAAGGAATGTTTGGTTTCCTAATCAAAGAAATATTCCAATAATTAAAGACACTCACACACACGCTGAACAATCTCTTTGTATTCAGTTGTTCCTTAAAGTACTTAAATGGTCTTTGCCAAAAATATCGATCAAAAGAAATTACAGAAGAAAAGCTGCTTTCTTCAAGAAAAAGCTTGTCTTTTTTCCTGTTGGTAGTAAATTTTAATGCTAGATAGCAATAACTTGCGGTTGAACTCATTGAACAGATTGGTATTGTTGACTGACTGCTACATATATTTTTCCTTAAGCAAAATCAACAGTGAACCCATTTATCACAAGCCTTGGATTCCACTACTGTTGCAACTGCAGTATATAAACAGGAAATGTATTCTTGTTCTCTTTGACCTGATTTTATTGAAGTTTTCACCAACCTTGGTTTTAAATTTCACTGTCATCCAGAGCTTTAATGAAATCAATAATGAAATCCCATGGGGACTTGGTTTAATTCCTGTGGCATATCCCCTTTTTGGCAGATAAACCTATTTCAGTAGGCATTAAAAATATCATATACAAACTTTTGTTGTTGTTGTGCTTCAGACTGATTTGCTTCAACTTTTTTTTAGGAGTACTTTCTGTAGTGCTGCTTTGTTCAGAAGGCATTTTTAGTGCTTTAGCAGTCATACATAGAGTCCTGAAATTGTAAAATATGAAGAATTGCATAAAAAATACTGTTTCTGAAGGTGAAGAATGAAAGTTGGGAGTAGTAATTTTCCCCTGACAATAACAGATAGAAATGAAAGGTCAGCAGTTTGCTTCTGCTTGATAAATGGCTCTAATTTCACAGCAAATTAGATCTCACATGAAGTTGGCAAATGGTGCAAGAAATCAATATTTAGTGTGAAAAGTTGATATAATTAGTATGTTGAGCAACAGTGTGTGTGAAAAGATAATTTAATACTGTTATGATCTGATTAGTGAGAGATGCCTCTGCCTGAATTAAGGTGCAAATGAGACCATATGCCAAAGTCAATAAAATGGATTTTATTTAACAGTAAATATGAGGTAGAGAGATAGAAAGAAATAGAAAGCGGGGGGAGGACAGAGAGAGAGAGATCAAGCAGAAGATAGTCACCACCTGTGGATCCAGTAACTTCCTGTTGGCCCTTCTTCACCCTGGGCTTCTCAGTGGTGGGGGTCCCGGAGTCATTTTTCTGGGGATACCACCTTTATACAATCCAAGTTCCGGGTATCCACAGGGTGGTCGCAGATGCCACTCACATAACTTGGGGTGCTATGTGTATGAGCAGTTGCTTCCTTTCCCACAGTTTGCCACAGTGGGAATTTTTGCCTGGATAAGTTAACCAGGATGTGCTAACCAGATCTTGCCTCCACCAGGCTTGGAATTAGCACCTTCCTGTTGTGTAAATTCCTCCCTTCTGTGCTTGTCTCAAGTTCATGCTGTGGTGGCTTATCATATCGCAAGTTCCTTCTGTGGCCTTGACAGTGTTTTGAGACAGGCAAGTGTACTCTTTAAGTCCTTACGCCACCCCGTGGCTCAAACACTATCCTCCAGACCTTTCCTCAGTCCACGGGGCTGATGTATATGTAGCGGATAGTAGGAGAAAAAGATAGAAGCAGCAGAAGAAATGACACAAGTAATTATGCAGTGTACAATAGCTATTCCAATCATTAAAAATAAAAATCTACTTGCAATCATCAACCCAATTCTCATTAGCCCCTGCCCCCACCCCTTGAGTGTCAAGGTTCAGAGTACAGATATCAGCCAGGAATTGGGGCTAATTCCTTAAAGCCAATCAATGAGGTTGGAGTGATTGGAAAAGTTCTGATGTTTGATCAGCGATTTCTTTCATTTTGTCTCGGGCTTCTTCAATTGATGACGTTGCATTGTGAATGGTAATACAACATTCAGTTTCATTAAGATTTAACATTCCACATACCCCTTGTTCCTTTAATAATAACATATCTAATGCCAACCAATTTTGTAAAGCCATTTTCGACACTTGGACTTCCAAGTTAAGCTTTCCAAATGCATACCTGGTCCAATTACTGAAGGTATGTACCTGCAACATAATGTTTTCCAAGGCCCAGTAGTGTTGCGTGATAACTATAGAAGGTGTAAAAAATATCTTCAGCCCCAAATCTATCTTTTGTCCCACTGTATAATAATCTGGGGCAGGTATATTACTGATCCATTCTTGGCTTTGTTCAGGAGAACTTAGTTCCCACCTTGTCCTTCCTGTCAATGAATAATGAGACATGATTGGGGCAAATGAATGGGAGTACTATCCCGCACCTTAGACCAGCGTGCTGAGTTAGGCTCAACCTTGAGTAAAACTTTCCATCAGAACACCCCCAAGCTAATCCAAGTGGTTCAGGATAGCTGCTTGTCTTGCAAGTCCAGGTGTCATTATAGTCTATCAAATACATTTGGGGAGATGATGTGATCAGTATGTTTTTTAATGGGTAGTGGGTGTGAGGGATTCCACAATACTGCACTTGTTGGTTTTGGCCCAATATTTCTTGAAATTATCCATAGAATTACACAGCGGGTCTTGATTTTTAAATCAAGTGTTTTGTCAGTGTTTTGAGACAGGCAACTGTGCTATTTAAGTCCTCACAAATCCTTTTATTTTACTTCAGGAGATATTAGTAAGAATGGGTCACAGAGCTGTGGAGTCCCCTGTGATTATTTCAGACAGAGATAGTTCTTGCAGCAGCTCCTGGCACAGCTCATTTCTGCAATTATTAAAGTTTGAGGCAGAAGATGTGAATCCAACTATGAATATTAGTGCAAATGTCTTGTCTTGCTTTCCCACACTGCTGTTCAAGAGACCTGAGCAAGGATTGGTGGACTGGGTTTGTGTACAGGAACCGGAGGCTGAATCTTGCAGTTACTGTTCAGGCTACGTCATAGTTTTCTGTCTAGCTACCTATTTTCAGGGCTCTGGTATTATCTGAAAGTATAAACCCAGTTGACATCTGACAGATAAGGACTTATCCAAGAACTAAAGTGAAATTATATGCAACTAGTCTTTTTTTGTTAAATAAACATGAGCTTAAATTCCTAAAAGACAGTATGCCGCAGGACATTGCCTTTGAGGACTTGAAGTTAATAATTGTTGCGAGATAGTTGTGAGTAGGAAAAATGTTGAACTATCACCAGGATGTAGCTGAACTGTATGGAACTTGAATATGAATTCCATTTATGTAGGGAGAAGGATTTACAGATCCTGCAGAATTGCAACACAGATCAAATGCAAGAAAAATAAACCTGACTTTGCAGAGGCAACATATAATTCTCTTTTAAAAGCACATTATGTTAGATATGAATCTGAACATTGTGTTCAGAGCAAACAGGTTTAAAAAACTACAAGGAAAACAGTAACACTTTGCATTCAGTGTGAGTCCTCCAAATATTTGTCACTGTCGGAGGGCTCATCAATGTTAGTAGAGCTGACATTTTGTTCACAGCTGTCATCTCAACATCCTAGCAGGTATGAATTTTATTTTCACCACAAAATTTGTAAAGTACTCTGATATTTGTACCTATATATGAGTTCTTGCTGGAGTCCTTCCTTTCACCCAGCTTAAATTTAAGTCATTGGGTTGAATTGAGCCCTGGAGGCAGTGAACCTATCAGTAAATGGAGTTATGCCTGTTACACACTACCCATCATGTCAGCTAGTTACAAGACTGGCTCATCAGCCTTTGCACACCCCAGCATAACCTGCAGGGCTTTCAGGGCATGTCTAGAAGGGGCTTTCTGAAGTTCTGCTCTCATAGTCTAATGCCTGGACATTATGCAGACATTTCTTCATCAAGTCTGCAAATAATTTTCTTCTCACTTGCAGATAGAGAACTCCAAATTTTTACAACTTCAGAATTTGCTTTGGCAACTATGTAAAACCCACTACCTTGCTTAATGCTGTAAACTTAGCTATTTCTCCAGCTTGCACTTTACGTCAACAGGAAACTTAAAGTGCTCTGATGGTGCTGTCTTGATGCTTGCTAGCACCTGGACTTAAAAAAAAAACTCTGGAGCAGTTAATTGAGGTGAGATAAGGAAAGGATTTACTGTGCCAAGGCAAAAAGCTATTACAAGACGCGCGCGCAGAATACAGCTGTATTACATCTTTTATAATACTAATTGACCAATCCTAAAATGTGTCCGCCTCTTAACTTTGGCTCTGGTCCACCCCTTGACCCACCCCCAAGAATTGGGTCTGGGGGCGTTTTGGGACCACCCTTTCATCATCATCATCTTCAGAGCACAAAGGGTACATAGTTACCTAGTCTTTGACCCTGTTTTGTTGTTCAGGCCCTAATCCAGCTGTTCCCAAACAGTTCAGTCCTTTCCTTGACATGAGACTAAACATTTTCTACTGACTTCAGGGGTAGATTTTATATAGGGAGCATAGAATGGGGTAAAAGGGTTAGGAATGTACTACGGGGTAAGGGAACAAGGGCTGCTGCTTTTAAAAACTACTTCTACTACTTACAAAACTTATAAAGCTTACAAAAATCAGAAAACTACAAAAAAACTATTAGGGCTTAAGGCATCATCTTAATAGAGAAGGTGAAGGGGATGGAGTGCTCCATATAATTTAGGCAAGATTTCATCAGATAATTTACAATATTCTATAAAGAGGGATCTTGATCCTTTCTCCTTTCTCTGGAATCATTGTTTCAGTATAGTGCCTCCAGGTTGACAGTGAGGAGGTTTGGGGGCTGGTCACAACTACAGCATTATTTGACAATTTATGCACATTGATCTTTGTGTTGAAAACAAGGAAAAATAAATTTATTCAGTTAGTATAAGAAATAGCAACCATCAGATGACCAGTCATCCAGAACTCCAAATACCCCTGAACAACCATGCTGAATACAAGGTTAAGATGTCCTTTTTTGAAGCCAAATTTTAAATTCTCACTAGAAAAAGAAGGTAAAACAATGAGCAGTTTGAAGTTATTTAAAATGTAAAGGTTTGTGGTGGACTGACCTGTGCTGGCTGCCAGGTGCCCACCAAGCTGCTCTATCACTCCCCTCTTCAGCAGGAGGAGGAGAGAAAATAAGATGAAAAAACCTCATGGGTCGAGTTTAACAAAGAAAAACAAAGGAGGAAGCAAAGAAAACAAACAAAGATAGATTTATTCTCTACTTCCCATCCATAGGTGATGTCCAGCCACTTCCTGGGAAGTAGGACCTTAGTACGTGTAGTGGTTGCTCCAGAAGACAGACACCTTAATAACGAATGCTCCCCTTCCTCCTTTCTCTTAGCTTTTATTGCTGAGCACAATGGAATACCCCTTTGGTCAGTTGGGATCAGCTGTCCTGGCTCTGTCCCCTCACAGCATCTTGCCCATCTCCAGCCTACTGGTCTTTTGGGGTGGGGTTGGCAAGACAGCCTTGATGCTGTGTGAGCACTGCTCAGCAGTAGTCAAAACATTGGTGTGTTATCCACACCTTACTAGCTACATATACAAAGCGCAGCACTATGAGGGCTGTTATGGGGAAACTCCTTCCCTGCCAGTCCCAGTACAGGTTTATTGCACTACTGTTTGCTTTAAATTGATGATGTGCAAGGTATATAATTCCAATAACCTGCATCAGGCATGGTACATTTGAAACAGATGTAGTTGAGACGATTCTTAATCAGTTATTGTTTTCCAGCATAGGGGCTGACAAACCCCAGTACTGTCTTTCAGATTCTTAGCAACTCAATGACTGTGCTTCATCTGACATCTTGTTCAGTGCTAAAGATCTTTGTTGTGTGCCTCCAGCTATTTATTGCTTCCATTTTGTTTTCGCTAAAGGCATATATTCTACCAAATTAATTAAATTTAAAGAGTGCCTGACTTGCTCATGCCTTGATCTTTAGTGCATGGATGCATAGAAATGGAACGTAAAATCCCTCCTCTTTTCCATCTCTCCTCCAGAACTGAAGAAAAAACTCTAAGAAAGGATGTTTTCTGGTTCATTTAGAAGGATTTTTGTCCTCTCAGTGCCTGGAAATTCTTCCAGAAGTCACAGGAAGCTAGGGGGCTGTGGACATTAGAGCTATTTGCAAGTGCAGAGCAATAAATGTTTCCAGCTACAGAATTCACTCTCTATATATGGCTTGTGGGGAATTTTCTTATAAAACCTTGCAAGCAGTTCCATCTGCTAATGCCACCCAGAAGGTGACTGACATAACATGGCAGTCATGTCTTCTGAAAGAGAAGTGATACTTTAAAGTTCTTTGCAAAAGGGTTGCGTTTGAATGTCAGTTCAGGTGCGAAACAGTCATCATCTTGTTGGGGAATTTTTATAAGCAGGAAAAGTCACAGACATATTAGGGTCTTCCAGCCCTGCAAATGCCAAATATGGTAACCCAAATCAGTGGATGATTAGCATAATGCTCAGTGAGAGACTTGGCATGTTGCATTTCTAATACTGAATTTGCTTCAAGGGTCACAAGATTTAATCACTGTCCATATCAACCACCTTTGGACATGCAATAGTATATTCCATGACTGACACAGCATTAAAAAGTTGAAATTCATTACCTACTGAAACACCCATAGCAATTTTGCTGTCACTCCACCCTTATGCAAGTCAACTTTGGTACCACAGATGTTGTTTCATGACAGCTCTGCAGTTCTTTATAGTCATCACATCAAGTTCTCTCCAGCCTCTAGCCACTTCTGCCTATTTTAAGGTTTTATTTCCAGTACTAGTTTTTAAGCTCCTGTCTCTAAAACCGATGCAAGGTATGTATTTTTGCATGCAAGCAGGTATTCATTCATTAATTCAAATTAATACATTAATTGTTAGGTACTTATTATTTGACCTTTACACACATGAACAAATGCCAATTCTGAAAGCAGAAATAAAGGAAGGTTTAGTAGATATACACATGAATGCAAATACCAGTAACAGGTACAGAGCAGTCTTTCTTCTGTCAGAAAAACACATTGCCAATGTCTTATTATCCAGAGCCAATCACATGAGAGTGACACTGGGCACTGCTTTCAAAAGACATTGCATTGATCTATAGGAATTGATTAATGCTGTATCTTGACCAGGCATTATTTAATTGCGAACACAGATGAAGTTTATTAGGAATTGTGTCAGAAAATTCATGGAGGCATCATAATGGCTAGATTTCATCCTAAGAGTTTTACATTGCTTGCCAAATTCTTATTCCTTAAAACAGAAATAGTGCAGTGTTTCACCTTGTGATGATACTCTGAGATTGCACTGAGATGCCAGAACTGGTTCAGCAAATGTTTAGGATACAGGGCAGAGAAAACCCATCTGCCAGAATTTTAAAAAAGAGATCCCAAGGGATCTGAAGTGACTCAGAAATTTCTGAAGACATGACTGATCCCTGTTCATCAAGTTTTAAGGATTTTAGACAATCATAGAATCATTTAGGTTAGAAAGGACATCACTGTTGTGGTTTGACCCCAGCTTGAAATTAAGCACCATGCAGCTGCTCGCTCAACCTCCCCTCTCTCCTCCTTTCCCCCAGTGGAATGGGGAGGAGAATCAAAGTAAAACTTGTATCACAGAATCACAGAATATGCCGAGTTGGAAGGGACCCACAAAGATCATTGAGTCCAACTCCTGGCCCTGCACAGGACCATTCCCAAGAGTCACACCATGTGCCTGAGAGTATCATCCAAACGTTTCTTGAACTCAGTCAGGCTTGGTGCTGTGACCACTTTCCTGGGGAGCCTGTTCCAGCACCCAACCATCCTCTGGGTGAAGAACGTCTTTCTAATATCCAACCCAAACCTCCCCTGACACAACTTCAGGCTATTCCCTTGGGTCCTGACATTGGTCACCGGAAAGAAGGGATCAGTGTCTGCCCCTTCTCATCCCCTCATGAGGAAGTTGTAGACTGCAATGAGGTCTTCCCTCAGTCTCCTCT
>VXAY01005270.1:1865-14398 GCA_013399855.1 Oxyruncus cristatus | reverse complement strand
TCCCAAATCTTCGTTTGCGAAACTAAGCCATGAGATGACTGATTACAGATTTAAATTTAGGCCAAAATGTAAAACTCCGTCTGGCTCATGGGATTGGCTATGAGTTTTACTTTAATATATAGATATACGGTTCTTTAATACCTAAAGATAGCATCAAAAGAATAAGCCACGGGCTTGTTCCCAANTTAATACCTAAAGATAGCATCAAAAGAATAAGCCACGGGCTTGTTCCCAAGGAATTTCTTTATTAATTTAGGGGACCAAACAAGGGGACTTGGCCAAAGTTCAAAAGGACTCCACATAAGCTAGACAAAAATGTTCCACCACAATAGACTCAGCATATACTATTAATCCACAACACTTAAATCAAGATCCAGTAAATCCATGACACTTAAAGCAAAATCCAATCAATTCCACAACACTTAAAATCCAATCCCTCTAGCTCCAAACCACCCCAAGCATCAAGAAAGGAGCAAAGAAAGAGAAGCAGAGGGATCTAGAAGAGAGAAGGAGAAAGAGGGAGAGACCAATCATATAGCTACCACCGAAGCCCTGTAGAAGACCAGCTCTCACAAGTTCAAGTGGCAGGGCTGTGACATGAGGCAAACACATGCCTGTGGCTTTATCTGCTCTAGTCCCTATGGCTTACCTCTCCAGGTAGGGGCTCTGACCCACCAGCTGCTCTGGGGTTCCAGGCCAGGGTGAGGGGCAGTGTCCTCACTGTCCCTGCCAATCTGAGCTGGGTTAGGGGGCTACAGGAGGTGTGGTGTGTTATAGTTTTCCTGGGCTGTTTGTGACTGACAGCTATTCCGAGGCTTCCCCATGTGTGTTCCAGGAGCCTGCCATGAAGGATATGACGCCACCTCACCTCTGTGAGGTTTGACCCATCCCTTCCCCCTCCACACACGCACACACACACACTCCCCACAAATTGGTTCTGACCCAGTAATAACTGATCTGGTGTCTAATACAAGGAGACAGAGATCTGCTTTGCTCTCTGCTTGTCCACACATCCATTTCTGACTTTTGTATATGCTTCAGACTGGAGAAACTATAGTATACTGATGTCTTATACAACTGCAGAGGATCAACAGGACTTGTACCCCCATTAAAAAGATTCTCTTAAAAAACAAGAGGTTTATGCTATTTGGATAGCAATAACAGTTCCAGCTGGCTTGGCAATGGACCCACCACAGGCCAAAGCTGAGCCAATCAGCAAAGTTGGTGGTGCCTATGTGAAAACATGTCGCGGTTGGGGTGGGCCAACGACAAAAGACCTTTATTGTAACAACTCGCAGACATTTATACTCTCCAGTGGACATACATGTCAGTTCACAATAGGTGCACTTAGCAAAACACATATCAGGATTGGCTAAGCCTGCAGTCTCCACAAATCCACAATAACTCTGCAAAACTTTGCAACCCACCACAAAAACATATTTAAGAAAGGGCAGAAAACACTGCACAGGTAGAGGAGAAGAGAAAAAGAGAGTGAGAAACAGAAGTGCAAACACAAGGTCAGAGAAGGAGGAAAAACAAAGAGAAGATGCTCCAGGCACCAGAGCAGACATTCCCCCACAACCTGTGGAAGAGACCATGACAGATCAGGTATTCCCCTGCAGTCCATGGAGAGGTCACACACTGGAGCAGGGGAAAAGTGTGAGAAGGAAGAAGTGGCAGAAAGGGACTGTTATGTTGTTGTGGGTTAACCCTGGTAGACAGATATAAGCACCACACAGTTGCTTGCTCACTCCTCCCCCACAGTGGGATGGGGGAAAAGGAAAGGAAGAATAAAACCAAGAAAACTTGGAGGTCAAGATAAAACAGGCAAATAATAAGTGAATCATAAGTGGAAGAAGAGGGAAGAAAATAAAGAAGTGATACAAAAACAATCATGCACCTGTGGGTAGATCGATGCCCAACTAGTTCCTGAGAAAAAGATGTCCATTCTTTTCCCTTTTATTGTTGAACATGACATTATATGATGTAGAATATCTCTTTCAGGTTATCTGGCCAGTTGTGTTCCCTCCCAACCTATTGTGCAACCCCTTCTCCCCCAAGCTATTCACTGGGAGGATAGTGATGTCGGGGTTTAGAGATGTAACAAGGACTGATAGTATTTGCAACAGAATTTACCGTAGAAACTCCATATAGTTGCATCAAGTGATTTAAAGGGACTAACCAAATGGAATGTACCATAGAAATTACATATAGATGAGACAAGTGATTTAAAAGGACTAACCAAGCAAAATAAAGAAACAATGAGGAGGGGAACTGAGGCAGCCAGCCAAGCAATACCCAGTTACTGTATAAGCAAGTGAATTGTCTTGAACAAGTTCATAAGGCGGTCATTCAGAACTGTAGGGTCTTCAGGCAGAGAAGCCCACCAAAGACCCCTGAAGAAGCCCCTCCAAAACCTTATAAGGATATGTATATATGCTAATAGGTGTTGGGAAATGTCATGAATATGTAACAGGAATGCAGGGAACTGAAAATGAATAATCATGTAATGTTGACATAAAAGCTGTAGTGGAGATACCTCGGTGTGCATTTTGGTGAAATGATGACCAATGCACCCGACACCAAATAAAGAATGCCTTGACTTCTAAAACTCACAAACAAGTCTTAGAGGTTTCTTTCAAGTGCTGCTTTTAGACAACAACAGTGTGAAAAACAGAGAAGGTTTTGATGCTGTGCAAACACTGTTCAGCAATAACTAAAATATTAATGTGCTATTGGTACTGTTTTGGTAAAAAATCCAAAACACAGCACCACATGAGCTGCTCCGAAAAAAGTTAACTCTATCCTAGCCAGGCCTAGCACATATATACTGACTGTAACCCCCATCTGCTCTGAGATGCTTGGGACAGATAGAGGAGTCACGATTAAAGGAGTGAAGCTAAGCCTGGGAAATGGGGGATTGGGTGGGACGTGAGTTTTTAGGATTTATTTTTGTTTCTCATTACACAAACTTTTTTTGTCCCCTGCTTTCTGAGCAGGGAGGTGTGAGCAGGTGGGTATTTGGCTGTTAGCCAAGGTCAATACACCACACACCAGCTAGTGAGATTTCTTTCTGACAGCACAAAAATCCAACAGAACTTTTCATTATAAAGAAATTTTCTTTTTCTTTTCAGGTACCATGATCAACAGGATGTTACAAGCAACTTCCTTGGAGCAATGTGGCTGATTTCAATAACATTTCTATCCATTGGATATGGTGACATGGTACCTAATACATACTGTGGGAAAGGGGTCTGTTTACTCACTGGAATCATGGTGAGTATTTCAGAATTTATTTACCTGATATGAGATTAGGTTTGTTGAAATTAATGCCCAAACTCATGGTAGTCATAACAGAAATATTTATTTGATAACTTTTAAAGTATATAGGCTTACACCATGGTGTCTCATTCCATGATAATGGAATGTAAGGCTTTCATCCTCTGTAGGTAAAATGAAGAGCTGCATAATAAAATACAGAGAAACAATGCCACCCTGATGCCATTCTCAGCTTCAAAATTTCAATAGAGTCTTTCATTAAATGTTAGTATATCACATCTTCTTGACTGTCTTTCGACATGTGTAATTGGACTACTTCAAAAAACAAACCTATAGCTCTGATATTTGCTTCTTAATGAAGTTACTTGCAGGTGTAGAATTGTGATGGTGGCTAGTCTCCTAAAGTGTTTAGCTTGTGCATAGTTTCCTCCATTGTTTCTTATGTCTAACGTATGGTTCATAGTTTTCAATTGCTTTAAGTGGATTTATGCAGTGCATTTTTCATTATAAGAGTTTTCTGTTACTATTGATTTCATTGTTAGACCATACATATTCAGTACTTCATATTAAATTTCAATTTTTTTGTGTGGTAGTATTTTATCCAAGTTAGATAGGGAGTAGGGCAATAAATTGTAATGGAAATTTCTGCATGTGTACAATAAATTAGAAGCAAAAAAACTCCTGATCCTGCCACTTTTATTTGTATCAAGCTCCCATGTAAATTTCCCTGTGAGTGAGAAGTTCAGGATGGGCATCATATATAATATATATGACAGTAAGATCCATTGATCATAAAAATAATGCAGCTTCAATATCTACCTTCTATTAAAAGAGGTATATTGGGATTATGGCTGAAAACAAATGGTGGCAAGAAGTTTCTCTTTTTGAGCAGGTGTTTTAGTAAATCTGTTGTTTATAAAAGTATGTATTTTATGTTCAGAGAGTAAAACATTTTTGTAATGTTGAAGACTTTATTTCCAAATGCTTCTTTTTTTTTTTTTTTTTTAACATCTGACAAGTTTCAGGTTATTGACCTTTATTGAGAAAGCCTTCCAGTAAATTTTGGTAGTGTCAAATGCATATATCTTTAAATACACAGTTTGCAATCTGGTGAAAATACAGGTGGAAAGCACAGGGATTACTCAGAAGGCTTTTCTAAAGGCTGTTGACTAAACTCATATTTGCTGTCTTCTGGGGTATTTGTCTTTGTTCTTCATTCTGAGCTGGATTTTGATGCCAGATAGAATAAAAAGTGGCCATAAGTTCATTAGGAAAAGAAGACAACATGCAGCATATACTGATTGCCACAGGGACGTGCAGAACCCTGTTATAATGCTTTCCTTCTTTCCAAACATTGTTCAGAAATAAGAAGCAAATGCTTCAAAATGCAGATATTAGATCATTATCCTTCCTCATTATCTTCTCTGACTACATCCTTGACAACAGATCTCTTGACAACAACTAAATTCTAGGTTAACTTGCCTTGAATATTTATTCAAAACAAATTGTTCATCATTCTTGGCATTTTCAGTATGAAAAAAATTACTGTAACAGAAATCTTAGCATTTCCAAGCCCTGCAGAAGTGCAATGAAAATGTTAGTATTGATACTAATAATCCATGAGTTTCACACTGCTATTGGACTTATATTGATGCAAATGACAGCAGCATCTTGACTGGTCTTAAAATTTTAATGGCTGTATGATTTTATTATGATGAAAACAAGGTAAAAATAAAATATCAGAAACAGTCTCCAGAATACTGCAAGTTTTTTCTATGTGCTCATGAATGAACCACACAGAAAGTGAAATTCTAATCTGTATTTTTCATTTTGCTTCTGACAGCACCATTTGAAATCAGGTATAAAATTATTTACAGCATCTGTTTCCATTGCTTTAGTGAAAAGCTACAGTAGGGGTTAGTATATACTGATTACACACATAGCATTTCTTTTTCACAACTGAAACAAGATCCCTTTGAAAATTAGGTTTGTAAAAGGTACAGATGATATTCACCTTCATGTCTTTGATTGTTTTTTGTGATTAAAAATTCTGCAGCTACATTTGAAGTGGTAAGGCTCCAAACACTCAGTAATACTTACATAGTCAGGATTGCATGAGGAGTTTGGGATAAATACCTCCAGAGACAGAAAACAGTCTTAACAAAAAAGGAGTCGGGTACTAAGTGTCTGACAGTAGTTAAAACAGTAATGAAAATCTGACCCATAATTAAATTTTAAAGGACAACAACAATATGGCTTTGGCAAGCTGACATATTTGAGAAGAAAATTATGAAGCAATGTAAAAATTTGGATGTTGAAATTACTACTTTTTCCTATAAAGGATCTGAAATATATGAAGTGTGAAACAGTGAACATATCAATGAATATACCCTCCTGCCTAAACTCCAAGACCAAAGTTCATAGCTCCTAAATAGGGTTCTTTAAAAACAGTTATGCTTCTAAAACTTTTAAAGTAACTAATTCATGTTTATTGTGGAAAAGATGTGATTTCAAGAGGAAAAATTTAATTCCCTAGCATCTAAAGTAGCAAGTAGATTACTGTGATTAATACCCAATACCACTGAATTTTTGCTTTTGGATAAGGCCCCTGTTAAAAAGTATAGAAGGGAAAATAAATAGAGATACTTACAAATACATGTTTAAGTTCAGGGAAACATCTATAAATGACTGGTTACAAGAGTGGTTACACAGATCATTAAAAAGTTAATAATGGCTCTGTAGAAATGGTGGCCCAAGGAGGACTCTCTTTTGTGTCTTGACCCCATAGAAGGGAGAGAGCCCAGGTATATCCTGGCTCTCTTCCCACTTTTGCCTCAGGAATTGGTTTCTGTGGGATGGAAATTGCATTGCTCAAGCTAAACCCTACATTGTGCTTTTGCCAGGGAAGTAACTTTTTGCAGTCTGCTTATGGCATCAAGTTGTGCTGGCTATTAAAATTGAAGCTATTGCCATCTTGAGACACTGGTTCAAGTGACATGTTTCTAATTTTCATGGAAAATGTAAAAATCTTTGTATATTATTCTGATGATACTAAAAGGAAATTAGCAGTTGAGAATCATTAAGAGTAATCTAGAAAAGAAGTCTAAGTAATGTATTAGAAAAGTTAAAATAAGAAAAAATAAAACTGTGAATCATTTGTATTTGTGCTGAAAGATGAGCCAGTGGGGAATAAAGCCGGTCTGGTTGAGCAGGGAGCTTTCACTGGAACTCAGGGGAAAAAAAGAGGGTATATCACCTTTGGAAAAAGGGGCAAGCAACTCAGGAAGTGTTTAAAGATGTCGTTAGGTCATCCAGAAGGAAAATTAGAGAAGGAAAAGTTCAGTTAGAACTTAATGTGGCCACTTCTTTAAAGGATAATAAAGTGTTTTTATAAACACACTACTAAAAAAAGGAGGGTCAAGGAAAACCTCCATTCTTTATTGGACACAGGGGTGAATATAGTCAACAAAGATGAGGAAAAGGCTGAGGTACGTAACACCTCCTTTGCCTCAGTTTTCAACAGTAAGACAGGTTGTCCTCAGGACAACTGGCTCCCTGATCTGGTAGACAGAGACTGGGAGCACAATGGACTCCCTGCAACCCAGGGGGAGGTAGTTACTGACCTGCTGAGCTGCTTAGATGCTCACAAGTTTATGGGACCAGATGGGATTCATCCTAGGGTGATGAGGGAGATGGCAGAAGAGCTCGCTAAGCATCTCTCCATCATTTATCATCAGTCCTGGCAAACTGGGGAGGTCCCAGATGACTGGAGGTTGGCCAATGTGATGCCCATCCACAAGAAGGGCCAGAAGGAGGATCTGGGGAACTACAGACCTGTCAATCTGACCTCAGTGTCCAACAAGATTATGGAGCAGATCATCTTGAGTGCGATCACATGGCAGGTCCTGCTTCACCAGCCTGTTCTCTTTTTATGACCAGTTGACCTGCTTAGTGGAAGAGGGAAAGGCTGTGGATATGGCTACCTGGACTTCAGTAAAGCCTTCAGTATTGTCTCCCATGGTACTCTCATGGAGAACCTGGCAGCTCATGTCTTGGACAGGTGCACTCTTCGGTGGGTTAAGAACTGGCTGGATGGCCGGGCCCAGAGTGGTGAATGGTGACACATCCAGTTGGTGACCGGTCACTAGTGGTGTCCCCCAGGGGTCAGTGTTGGACCCAGTCTTGTTTAATCTTTATTGANAGGGAAGTGATTCTTCCCATGTACTCAGCACTGGTGAGGCCGCACCTCCAGTTCCGTGTCTAGTTCTGGGCTCCTCAATTCAAGAATGACATTGAGGTGCTGGAGCAAGTCCAGAGAAGGGCAATGAAGTTGGTGAAGGGTCTGGAGTTCACATCCTCTGAGGAGTGGCTGAGGGAGCTGGAGTTGTTTAGCCTGGAGAAGAGGAAGCTCAGGGATGACCTTATCACCCTCTACAACTGCCTGAAAGGAGGATGTAGCCAGGTGGGAGTCAGCATCTTCTCCCAGGCAACTAGCAACAGGACAACAGGACATAGTCTTAAGCTGTGCCAGTAGAGGTTCAGGTTGGACATCAGGAGGAATTTCTTCACAGAAAGGGTGATTAGACATTGGAATGTCCTGCCCAGGGAGGTGGTGGAGTTGCCGTCTCTGGAGGTGTTCAAGAAACGACTGGACATGAAACTTAGGACTGTGGTCTAGTTGACCTGGTGGTGTTCAGTCATAGGTTGAACTTGATGATCTCAGACACCTTTTCCAGCCTAATTGATTCTGTGATTCTGTTATTCTGTGATTCTATGATTCTTAAAAAAATAAGGTAAATATTTTTAAAAATGTGTTCCTTCATACTGAACAATTTATTTTGGATCTTGCAAAGCACTTAAATATGTGAATCTTTAATGAAAATATTAAAATCATGCAGTATAGAGTTGGTGGCATTGGTAAATGCAGAGACTATTTACTGGCAAGAGAAAATGTACTGGGTACCTCTCTAAATCACCTATCAGTGTTTTTCTGATGAGACTTCACTAGGAAGCAGTCTATTCAGACTATGCAACCAATGCAGAGTAGCAGACTATGGACTAGGTAGATGAAAAATTGGATAGTAAATGTGCCTTCTTCCTTGTCTATACATTAATTAGGCCTGCAGAAAGTGATTGATGAATCATAATATGAGTGTCATCTCCTGTATCAGAACATGATATAGAATAGATGAGGAGACACATCATTTTCACCAGGCTGTGCAACTTGTCTGAGTTTTGGCTACCCACTAAATATGCAGTGGTTATCAATGCATACCCACCACATCTCTCAGTTTCTGGTCAGCAGGCTGAGCTCAGCTACAGGTCTAGCACTTTATTTCTGCTGTTATTAACATCAGTGCTACTGCTTAAACATGGGATAGTATTTTCAGCTGCTTAACAATTTTATAGAGTCGGGGCCTTGGACTGTTTTGCCAATTTTTTCTTGCTTTATGAGGAGTATATAATGAATCATAGAATAGAATCATAGAATCGACCAGGTTGGAAAAGACCTCTAAGATCATCAAGTCCAACCCTTTATCCAACACCGCTGTGGTTACTAGACCATGGCACTAAGTGCCACATTCAGTCTCATCTTAAACCCCCCCAGGGACGGTGAATCCAACACCCATTCCAGTGTCTGATTACTCTCTCAGTAAAAATTTTTTTCCTAATATTCAGCCTAAACCTCCCCTGGCACAGCTTAAGACCACGCCCTCTTGTCCTACTGCTGGTTGCCTGGGAGAAGACTGACGCCCACCTGTCTACAACCTCCTTTCAGGTAGTTGTAGAGAGTGATGAGGTCTCCCCTGAGCCTCCTCTTCTCCAGACTAAACAACCCCAGCTCCCTCAGCCTCTCTTTATAGGACATGTGCTTGAGTCCCTTCACCAGCCTCGTTGCTCTTCTCTGGACCTGCTTCAGCACCTCAAAATCCTTCCTGAAGATAAAAAAAATGTAAAGAAGGGAAGTAGAAAAATTGGTAGAAGTTAAAGGAGAGGCAATCATGAGAAGCTATGGGATGATGAATTGACTGTGGGATGGGAAGAACTGGAATGAATGAATGAAGTATTAAAAATATATGAAGAATATGGGGGATATTGAATAGGTCCTGGTCTAGTGTGAGAATGGGGAGTTTATTTGTCTATATTAAAAGTCATTACATTTGGAAAAATAAGTATAAAATCGATGACTTACAATTAACTTTTATCACAGGATGCATAGAGTAGTTGACTATAGCTTGAATGAAGATTGCTTTCGATGAAATAGATATCCTGTAGCATTTTCACGTTGACCTTACTGTTGGCTGAAATTGCAGCTTAAATGCTTCTCATTGAAATGAATTCCAAAGAGATCATTAGGCCTATCAAAGAAGCAAAGAAATTATGAGGATATTCTTAAAGTTGCATCATAGAGGTAGGCAAGGAGATTAGGTGTTTCTTTTGGAAAATGTTTAAGTAACACCTTTTAACTATCAGATCTGAACCCCACCCATGTAGGTGAATAATTCTTATTAGAGCAGTCACAATACAGTCAGTGTGTAAAATCTAGCTTTCAGAATACCAGCTTTTTAATTAAAATACTGAATAAAAAATTACTCAGATACAATTTTAAAACTTCTCTTATGGCAATTTTTAAAGTCCATGCGGAAGTCTGCATTTGATTTAAAAGAATTGCAGGTCCTTTCCTACACGTGCCAAAAAAAGCCACCAGAATGAAGTGTTTATGCCATACAACAAGGGCAACTCTTCATAGTTCTATATAGAACATAGTTCTATAGAATCAAATAAAACATTCACTCAGAAGCTCTTTATTTCATCACAATAGAATAGGGAAGATTTTTAAGTGTCAGAGGACAGGAATCTGTTTCCAATTTAGATCTAATTAGAAATTACGGTGGCATTTCAAGTTCAAAGACAGTCAATTACTGACTGAAATAAACAGCAGTTCTCCCAAGATATCTTTTTTCTACATAAAAAGACTAACTGGACCTGACTAACTTATAGAAAACATTTTGTTTTGTTTTGAAAAAAATGTAACTTGGTTTGGTTCCATATGCAATTACTTTGAATTTTAATGCAACAATTTTTTATATAGCTTTACATGTATTTTCATGAAACTTTTTTATTTACACTACCTGGGTTGCATGATTTTCCATGCAGTTGTTGGACAAGAACATCCTTGGTAGCCATCATCCTGAAACATTAAACTAATGTTTATCATTTGCATTATAGGCTGTTCTGTCTGCTGGTTAAAGGCCATCAAATTTCACCTCCTTGCTCAGAAAAAAAAAACTTTTTGCATATCAGGTGAAAGGATTTCAATGTGGCTGTCATGATCTCCAGGGGGACTTTCAGTTGTTTTGATCACTGAAGGTTTTCCAGAAGCCTTACTATCAGCATGCATTCATTTCTTGGGCTTGTCTGAGTTAGCACTACCATTGTACTTCCATTGTAGAAGAGAGTGTCTTTGTTTTATAAACCATTGCTTTCTATGCTTTCACAGGAGCCTTTCCCAGTACTCATCTTGCATTATTTAAAAAAAAGTTTCCTTCACACTTATCTCCTGCACCAGAACCCCTTAATGTGTCCAGGAGTATCTAATCAATTTCATAATTTTTATATGAGATTTAATAATCTTCATATGATTTTTTTTTTGCAACCTTATGGACTAATGAGAAGTAAGGGAATCTGTTAATCTGCTGTATTAGAGATTAGAAGCTGTTAAAGTGTTGAAACCAAATTCTAGATGTGGTACAAGCAGAGAAACACCACTGAACACAGTAGTAGTCAGAAAAGTATTGAATATATGAAAGTATAAATAATGCACAAATATTTTAACTCACATTTTTGGCTGAAATGGTATAATTTTCCTATTATTCATTCTACTCTGTTTTAGTGATGCAACAGTATAGGTCTCTCCCAGTAAACAAGAATGACAATTTCAAAAATGCATTTATATGTGTGGTAGGTTAACCTTGGCTGAACGCCAGGTGCCCACCAAGCTGCTCTATCACTCCTCTTCCCAGCAAGACAGGAGAGAAAGAATAAGATGGAAAACAACTCATAGGTTGAGATAAGGCAGTTTACTAAGGCAAAAGTGAAAGTTTGTGCGTGTACAAGCAAAGAGAAAAAAAGGTTTATTCTCTACTTCCCATCAGCAAGAGATGTTTAGCTACTTCCCGGGAAGCAGGGCTTCAGCACATGGAGTGGTTGCTCCAGAAGACAAACACTGTAAGTAATGAATGCCCCCCCTTCATCCTCCTTTCCTTGGCTTTTATATCTGAGCTGACATCATATGGTCTTTAACATCCCTTTGGTTAGTTTGGGTCAGCTGGCCTACTTCTGTCCCCTCCAAGGATCTTGCCCTTGATTAGGGAGGGGAAGACATGTTGAGAGCCAGTGCTGATGCTGTGCCAGCACTGCTCAGCAGCAGCCAAAACACTGCTGTGTTCTCAGCATTTTTCTAGCCACCAATGCAGATCACAGCACTGTGAGAGCTGCTGTGGGCAAATGAACTCCATCTCAGCCAGACTCAATACAATCTCCACCCCTTATTCCATACCATTTAACATCATACTCAGATCCCACATAATTATATATATATATTCTGACAGCTTCCCCCTGTTCCAGTGCAGTCTGGATCAGTCCATGGCAGATGGTAGGGCTGTGTTTCCACACCCCTGGTGATGCCCAAAAAGGCATAATAAAACTGTTTAGAGACAGAGTTTTTAGCCTTTAAACAGCAAAGGTATTTATTGCAACATTGGGGAACCCCCCAGCTCACGCTGGACAAAGAGCTCTGAAGTCCTTGGCACAAATCAAGGAATATATACAGTTTCTGTGAGAGATTGCAACATTTTACATACATATTCATATAATTGCAACATCTAGTTATAATATTCATAACAGGTGGAGTCGAGGCAGAGTCTGGGGCGGAGTCTTCTTTTTGGGGTGATCCTTGGTGGGAGATCCTGTTACTTCGGCCTCGGTAGGGGTCGTTTTCTCTCCTCTTCCTCAGTGAACTTTTCAACTTTCTCTTGATTCTGCTGACTTCACGGTGAGTTTTGTGAGACCTTTGGACTCAAGCCCCTATTTCGCCCCTTATCTTTCTGTGCTCTCTATGTCATTTTATGTAGGTGTGTAAGCATTCTTTTGGTGCATGGTACCAGCTCCAACTAATCCCTGGATTCTGATTTCCTTCAGCTAAGAGCAAGGCCTGCATTCTGAGTTAACTCTTCAGGGCCTTGTTCTGTTTC
>VXAY01005269.1:1146119-1193198 GCA_013399855.1 Oxyruncus cristatus | reverse complement strand
ATCTCGTATCGGCCTTTTTAGCCGTACCTACGCGCTTGCAACAAACGTGGGTAGAGCCCTTCCCAAATCTTCGTTCGCGAAGCCTAGCCATGATATCTAATTCAAGTATTTTGAAGGTATTGTAGCGATTTCTGCCTCTGTACTAATTTATAGTTGTACTGCTTTTATTTTTTCAAATTGTCAGCTTGGACTTCTTTAAGTGCAATAACCAGGAATTTTTACTTAGGACTTTTTTTTTTTTTCCAACCTATGAACAAATCTTAGTAAAAGTAGTCAACATCTGCTTGGCAGTACAGTAAGAGTCTTTTTTCGTGTGTGTGCATGCAAAAATAGATGCATACACATCCATAGAGAGATATACATATAAAACCAATTCTGAACAGTGGTGAGGATATCACAGGAAAATAAATTGATATTTAATAAAGCCTACAGGTGTTTAAGTATTAAAATGCTCTAACACACAAATTACTTAAACAGTGGTGGAGTGCACACAGCCTTGTGAATACTTAGTCATATCCTTCTGTTAAGCTTGCAAGTGATCCTTCGTTTTAGATAGGGATCATAGTGACGTTAGAAGATATGTGTGAATGATAATCAATGTTGCTTGTTGGCTGGAAAAATAATCATATTATTTTCAGATTTATGTTGGAGAAGGACCCTATTCCACCTTTACCCAAACTTGAAGGGAAAGAATTCATGTTGGGCTTGAAAAGAACTTTGTTTTTTATATTCTAGCTACTTAAAACAGTAGTGTAGAAGTCTCTGTGGGAAGTACAAGTAACTGGTAAGCTTTGCCCTTAAGCAAGTTCACAGTCCTGTCAAGCCAGCTATTTCCCACTATTGTTAACAAATTTAATCAGTCAGGTTTGTTTACTCTTTCAATATTAAATTTCAGATACATTTTTTTTCTATTGATTTTATGCATATACACACACATAAAATATCTATATGGGTGTTTAGGGGCATACATTTAAAAAACATTATGGGCTGTAAGATGTTCTGTGCTGCAGTATGGTAACTTTAAATGTTTGCAGTTTGCATTGTTTTTAGAAAGACATACAAAGATGCTGTGCTGAAAAGTGGAAACATGATTTAATGTTCCTGTTTACTTGCGTCATTAAGCTCATTTTTGCATGCTTGACATTTTAGTTCTTGTTACTCTGAAGTCCTTACTACATGTCCTGCCTAATGGGACATGGGATCTGGTTTGACTAAACTGCTTTTTGTTTTGAAAATCTGTAATTTGCTTAGCAGTAAGCTCCATTTCATGGTGGGAAGAGGACTGAGACTCTCTGCTTTAATGTCTAGAGAGCGTGTATAAATAAAATTCTAGCTTTTTATTTGTAAAAGGAAAAAGCTATCTCAAAATGTTATTTATTTAAAGAATAGTTTATTTAAATGAGCTTATATTTTTTGAAAGTGCTTTCTCTGTGTTCAGTATTGAATGCTGCAATTCAGTCAAAATGCGATTGTTTAAAAGATTTCATTCTCTGCACTCTTTACTTCTCTTTCTTTATTTCTTTTTCTCCTGAATACATTCCTCCAGAAACACACAAAAATGTTGTTTTGCATATTTTTATGCATTAACATAATGGCTGAGCTGGACCAGTTTTCTGCATAATAAAGAAAAAAAGTCCCAAACTCTGTCATTAACTTTGCAAATGTTAAATATTGATATATTCATCCATTTATGACTAATTATATTCCTGCTAGTTCATTAATGTATTTTTTTAAATATGGCTTTAAAAACCCCACAATACTCTCCCAATATTTCATGCCCACCTGCTTTATTTTTTCTTTGAAATTATGCAAAATTCTTTGAGTCATCATGTTTAATCTAAGAGGGCTTAACTTTGCTTAGTAATTATTTTATTTATCTGTAATACTTATCTATACTTAGTTAAAAAAATTATCAGTTACTGAGGAGCTTTTATGCTAAAGATCTATTTGGTGCAGATCTGCTACAAGTAAACGTTGATATTTTTATCACTGGCTTAGAGGGAACACAGTTTCTTTGAAGTTTGAAAGCAGAAATTCTGGAACTTCTCTTGTGTGTTCAGAGGAAAGAGGAGAGGAGAGAAGAGGAGGAGAGGAAATACCTTCATAAAATCTGAAAAGTACATTCCTGTTCTCTGATAGTAGATGCCATAGCACAATGTTTGCCAAGCTGATAAGAATGTTGGAATGGGGAAAAAAAGCAGCTCAAGCAAATACTACCAATGATTTAACTATCAAATTTGTAAAAAACGAATTTTACAGTTGTGAGTGAAATTCAAACAAGGAGGAACAGTGAATACTTTGTCAAAGTGTTGTAATGGCAGATCAACATAGCTGACCTGAAGGTCATTTTAACATTAAATAGCTAGCATTTTTTAACTCAGGAGGGCAGGCATTTAGTCTGTGACAAGAACAGTGTAGAGTTTGTGTGAGAAAGTGATTGCAGCACTGATTTCCAGCTTTTTTTTTCCAAGAAAATGTATTGAAAATAAATTTGGCTTTTTTTACTTGGTAAATTACACAGATTAACAGATGAAAGCTCTATTATCACAGAGATGAAAAGCATTCTCTAGATAGATGTCACAGACTTTGAGAACAATAAGAAAAAAGTTATCAATATATGCATATGCATATATGTATATAAAGATAACATCAGGACATATGTACACACAATTAGATGTGATTGCCTCTGCCTGGTGCATAACTAGTAATTGCCTAATCAAAAAGATTTCTAAGCTTCCAGTTCAGTAAAGATTACCTGGATGATAATTACCTTTTATTCTTTTCTTGCTTTGAACAATTTAGCTTTAAATGCAAGAAGAAAAAAAAAAGGTGTGGTTTTTTCCATGAAATTTCCAGAACTTCTTAATTTAGTTAGTTTATATCTGTATGTCATTAACAAGTCAGAATATAGCAGAAAGTAATTAGGAAAAATAATTAGAGGTTTAAAAGATAAAGACCAGATGAACACTTAGGTACTGTGAAAATCATATTTAGGGCAGAATGCCTAAAGAATTCCTAGTTTTATTTAAACCAGTTTTCTAATCCTCTCCTAGGCCAATTCATACATAATATGGTAAAGGACATGGGTTCTATTTTTGGGTCTGCAATCATATTTTAAATGAATCACATTATTCCCCTGTCTCATTTTACCCATTTCTAAATAGGGATAATAAGATTTATTTGCCTTGGCAGTACATTAAAGACAGCATAAAGCTCCAAATTATGAATTCTTATTAACAGAAGCGCATGTACACCTAAGCAATGGAGATCACACTCTGCCAATGAACTTGAAGTAGGAGTCTGGCCAAGCGTCAAATAACTAAAATATCAATATTTGTGAAAAAAAAAAATTAAAAATAATGAATTTGCACATATTTGTGATATATTTGAGAGAGAGAAAATAATTTATTCCAATGTAACATTCTTCTGACACTCTGAGGAAACAGAACACAAAAAGAGTAATAGCATGGTCATGAAAACCCTTACTTGGGGAAGCTGACATTTTAAGCAGCTTTGTTAGTGGATGAGTCCAATTGGGAAGACCCAGAAGTGTTTCCAACTCTTGGATCTTGCTGTGGGCAGCAGCTGTCTCTTCTGACTCCTCATTTTCTTTAACATGGACCCAGATGAGTGTTCCCTCTGTGTGTTTGATTCTCATAAGAAGGAAATCCACGTACTTTACCCAAAGAGAGGCTGCAGGCATGGGCCCAGTCTCAACAGTCCAGGAGCACGAGTATTTACACATGCCAGCAGTTAACAGAGAGCCTAGAAAAGTACCACTTGGGTTACAATCATTTCCCATGTTTATCTTAGTGATGAGTATAACAATGAACAGAAGCAGTGTCATTCTGTAATATGATTATTGACAAAGAATACTTGCAATATTAAGCAGAATAAAGTTTAAGACAATTTTTTTATTTTTTTCTTTTTAGTAAAAACTTACAGAAATAAGATAGAGGGATTACTTTGAATTGCTTGCATTTCTATAGTGTTTCATAACTCAACCATTTATGTATTGTGCAAATACATGGGAACTGGAAAATGAAAAGGAGGAAAGCCATTAATCAGCTTGCTGATGTGTTTTCCTTATCAGGCTGCAAGAAGTGGGAAGAACAAGCAGGTAGCATACATTATGAAAAAGAGATGGAGTGTCAGATAAGGCTTTGTGAGCTAAATCTGTGCAGTGAGAGATTCAACACTACTGTTAATAAAAAAAATCCCAATTCTATAAATAATATGATAAGGAAATACTCACGTGTGTACAAAGACCTGGTATACACTTATGAATCTAATGCATGTTTCCCAGGTGACATTAGGCAGGTAGCTGAAATTTGTATCATCAGTTTACATGTAGCTCAACAGTAACCTGTAATCTCAATTCTCAGCCATTACACATATAAAAAATACAGGATTCCATCATGCCTTAAAGTGTCATGTCATCTGCCTCCAAACAATTACAGTTGCTTGTTGTAAGCATCCAGGCAATTTTTAAAGCAATCCTGAACCTTAGCACAGTGGTGTTTAGTATGAGGAACCCAATCTTTCTGTGTTTTTACCACTACCTAGTCTTGTCAATTTAATGTTAGCAGCTACTTAACATTGTTTGATTGTTGTATAGTTTTGGGAAATCTGGTTATCTTAAGCCTTAATTTGGACTGCAGATAAATCTGAAGTGCAAGAAAGGGATTTTCTCCCAGTATAATAGAACAGCTGGGATTTAATTGCTCACCTTTTATCATTGACTTTGCACTTCATGATTTACAATGATGTGTTGTGAGAGTAGAAAAGATGCCATTTGATAACGACTGGGGTGCAATATATACAGAGAATGCTTGGTTAAAATTGTACCTTTTCATGCCGTGAATCATTAGGTATTTAAGTAATTAATGATTGCACAAGAGAATGACAAGTTCACTCCAGGTTTGATGAACAGTTCTCTTGAGTCTATTTGCATAAGTTGATTTTCAATAAATGAAAGCAACAGTGTTCCATAGGGGACTGACAAAGCTGATTACTGCAGCAGCTCTGGGCTATGTAGTGAAATAATCTGCTTTATATCATATAGAGGTGTTGTTTTCTTCATATGCATTTTGCAACATGTTTGGAAAGAAGACATCTGTGGATCCGAGCTTTCTGTTGTGATACCACATGTAGCATCTTTTGGTTCACCACTGGAATATTGTTATTGTACAAACTGATCTCCTTGGGCCAGAAAATTCTTCTTTATACATCAGTACTGGAGTTGATCTCTAGGGAAGGCCTGTTGTAAAAGCAAGTGAATTAAAACAAAGTGCATACTGACAAACGCAACATATAAAATACAGAACTGGAGCCAGAGAATTTATTATAACATATATCTTGCTTTCTCTAGTTTATTTATGCTTTAGAAAGTAGTAAAGATTGTATTTATGGTTTCTGTTTTGTTAGTTTGGATCATCACTGCATAGAGTTGCTTCTACAACAGACACGTAGATTCCACAGACCGTGAGGGCCCTTGTAACTGATTACGACGGACAGACTGTTTTACATCTGACATGTAGTATATGTATGGTCTTGTATCTTGCTTACCTGAAAAACATATAAACATGGAAATAAAGGGACATTCTACTAAATAAAAAAAAAGTTTATTAATGATTGCCCAAGTAAGATTCGGTTTCTTCAAAAGTTAATAAATCAAAAGAGATATGGCTTGAATAAATTTAATTCAGCACTTATCTTGAATTCCTAAGAGTCTGTTAATTTATTTCAAAGAAATGTATACATGAATACCTTAAATATCTGCACAGAAAACCCAAATCATTGCCACTCTGTTGGAAATTGTAATTGTGTTAATAATTGCTTTGAACCTGTATAATCATTTTAATTTTAGTGCTGTAGAAGAATTTGTTAATCATCGATGTTATTTTACACTGTGAGCTAACCTTTGCTGGTTTGTTAGAAATAGGAAACACAGCGATGATATGAAGTTCTTTGCAAATGTGAGTGTCCTTGAGCCAAATGTTTAAACCGCCCAAAGCATTAGACATGCTTATATAAGTATGCAACTATTGCATTAAAACCCTGAGGTGAGATTTTCAAATTATTTGCAATCTGCAGCTAATTTCTAGGTGATATCTTGTGAAGACCTGGTGAAGTAGTAGAGCTGATTACTGAATGGAAAATAGAATATGTAATGAATCTCATTGTTACCTGTGCCCTATACCTACTAGGAACACCTGGTGAGGATGCGGGGGAGGAACAGGTTAAAGGTACTTATTTCTTCTGCCTTGACCCCTTGTATAGTTCAGAGCATACTCAGGAGTGCCTTGAACATTGTCTGGATCTGCTTCCTTCTTGGTTGGCCCCTGACATGAAAAAAAAATATGTGAGTGAGTCATCATCTGCTGGGTGACATTGTGGAATGGTGGTGGGAGAAAGAGCTCTGCCAGTCTTTCACGCCCGAGGAATTTTCTTTTTGCTGCAGCCAAGCTATTGATGTTATGGTTGGTGCCTTCAGCTAGAGCAGAGTAACTATAGGCATGAGGGAAAACTTGGTCCCATGTCCAAGCAAACAATAAGTTATAATCTCCAGTCTTGAGTACAAGCCAGGAGAAGATGTGAAGACATGCAACAAAGGAGTCTCGGAGCTTATCCCAAGTAAGCACATGGCAGTAAGCTTCCAGGCTCCCACTGATATTAACAGCTGAGCTATAAAAATGACTTTCAGTTTAAATCCAGGCTCCCCTATTGATTTCCAGCTTGATTTTTACATGAATGTTCTATCTCTCGCTTATCAGCTTCATGCAGCTCTGGTTGGTTTGGCACTTTGTGATATTCTTGACATTGTTCAGAGAGATGTTAAGTTAAAGCTGAACAGCTTCCTTGACCTGAAGTTTAAACAAGAATGTGACAGTCCTGGAATTTTACTTAAGACTCAGAAACATGTCTTTAAAAGTACATGAAAGCTGCCTTTTAACAAGCATTTTAGAGAAGCCTATTGCTAGCAGTGACTATTTAATTATTTGGGAGCAAATATTAACTCATCAATATTTTCATAGACAGCACTCAACTCAAGAACAAAAATAATTTAGCAAGGTGGTTTTTTGTGCTAATCTGAAGCCCATGGGATGCTATTCTTCCCCTGCCACACTTCAGGTTTTCTGTTTCACAGAAACACATGAGTTGATGTGGATACCTTTTACCTGTGATGGAATGAATAATCCTGCAGGTTTTGCAGTCATTCTGTCTGAATTAACATCAACTGTGTGGTTTATCATTTGTAAAATAAATAGTGATGATAGGGCTAGAAGAGAAACCAGATGATAAAAGTTTGGTGCGGTCTTGCTAAAAAACCAAAAAAGATATGTTAAGGCAAGAGAACCAAAAAAAATTCTGGCAGGTTATATAGGGACTGGTAATGGTTGGGGATGTGACACATAGCATGGGATGAATGATAAAACTTGTTTTTAGTCATAACTGAAGTGTTTTGCTGCAAGTCACCATAGAAATGTTGTGGTTACTTTTATGGGTTTGCAACCCCTTTTTGTTAAGGATTATTGCATGTTGTCCAAGTGACAGCTAAAATTGGCCTGGAAATAAAACATAAAAATAGGAAAATATATTGAGAAAAAGAAGACAAGCTTTTAAGACCTTTGAAATGGCAACATAGGGGAGTTTTCAGAGGAATGGACTGAGGAGATTACTGTACATTGGAAATAACTGGATTGTGCTGTATTGTTTTCTTTCTCTGCAATCCCTATTTTGAGGTGGCATATGAATGCCCTATAGACTCCTTTCTAATCCTTTGGTCCATGGTAACTTTTTTAGTTAGGAATTTACTGTTAGGAAAATATAAAGAGGTTTCATTGTTCTGTTTTCAGGTCTTGTGAATTATTGCCTTGTGATCTTATTTCCTACTGAATAGGGATGAAGACTGCCATATTCGTGGTTGGAAGGTGTGAAATCAGATGAAGATGTGTATTAAGTTTCATAGATTGTAAACAGTTCTTTATACTTATGTAAAGACAAAAAGGTCTTCTGACCTTAATGGTGATTTATTTATGTTTGGGTTTGGTTGGTTTTTTTGTTTGTTGGTTTGGTTTTGGTGTTTTTGTTTGTTTGTTTGTTTTGTTTTTTGTTTTTGTGGTGGGGGTTTTTTGTTTGTTTGTTTTTTTATTTCCCTTAGAATTTGAAGGTAGATTGCCAGTACATGGAAAGTGGAGACAGGAATTTTACACCTGAGTTAAATATATGGAAAATTTGGAAAATAACCCCTATCCCGCTTTGATGAGTAATTGCTCCTATTTGGCTTGCAAGACAGCTTTTTGGGGGAAGGAGTAAGGTGTGTATAAAAGTGAGGTAAGGATTTCATAACTGTTTACAGCAATTTCACACCATGCTGTAATCAGGTACTGACTAATATCATGTCTGATGACCTGTTACAATATCGCACAATTTACAAAAAACCCTATGAGAGAGCTATGTGCAAATGAAGTGAACTTATCACACTAAATATGTGCAAACAATTTATTGTCTGTGGGAAACAGCATAATCCATCAGGTCATACACAATACAATTGGTAAATTTGTTTGTTTTTTTTTTTTTTTTACTTGGATATAGGGTTTTTTTTGTAGTTGATAATACGATGTCATCACTGTACACAGGTGTGTGGTAGTGCCTACATTGCAGCAAACACTCCATAATAAAAATGTTGTATTTTCTTTCTATAATAGAAGCAGTTCACAGTTATGCTTTGGAGAATTTTGTTTTATCTCTTTGCTGATTTATAGGTGGGCATCTTTTGTGTATATAAATAAAGTACATAATTAAGGTTAGTTCAAGTAACACTGGGTGTAGGTGGTAGGGAATTCTTAAGTAGCTTTTATGCCTTGGGAAAAGGTATCACATGGCTCCAGCTCTTGTGGCAGTTACAGTCTCCAGAGAGTCTTTGCACAAATAAGCAGATTGGATTCTTAATTCAGCAGAGAGCACGCGCAGAACGAGTAGCACTCAGATGATCCAGTTCATTGTATCCCTGTTGCTAAGCAGACAGGCTTTTGTACCAGTTGGAACATTTTCAGGCTATGTGGCTGCATTCCTAGATGAGTTGCAATAATTAAATGTGAAAGCAGTGATTGCCAGCATTGCTTGCCAATTCCAGTTATATAATAAGGGGCAAAACCATCTGATCATTCCCAGACAGAAACAGAAATTTGTTTTACCTATAACTATGTGCCAAATGAATGGCAGTGTGAATTTAAAGAAACAAAAACATAAAAATCCTCTTAGCTATGGACTGCCTTACTATTCTGAGAGGAGATACTCCTTTTAGGTAGGGAATATTCTGGAGGTGGAGGAGGAAATTCCCTTTAAGTGATTCTCTTTCTACTGGTAAGAGGGTTTTTTTGATTGTTTTGTTTGTTTGTTTGTTTTTAAAAACCTCTTTAAAGGCTCCTTTAGCTTCTGATTTTTGCTAGGCACTGAGTAAATTCTTTTTATGTAGTAGATAAGTCAAGATATTATCTGTAATCTGCTGGTTTTCCAGTTCTTTCATCAGCTTTTTCAGCCACCTCTTCTAGGGACTCAATAATAAGTGAAAGAGAACTGAACTTTTTGCTTCTTCTGAGTTGACAGTTGTGGGCAAATAAAAACTTTTGGGTTTTATGTGAGTGAAAGGGGCCTATACAGTAATTTTCTATCCTTTTGGATGTACTCTAGAACCGACTAAGGGCTACTGTTGATTCTTGCTGATAAATCTGGGTGAAGTATCTGATAATGTAGGTATTGATACCACCCAGAAAATGAAACCAGGTAATAAAACCAGAATAAAAACTTGGAGAGTTGATTATTTTTTTTCTTTTGCAAATTTATCAAAAAAAGGCAAATATGTTTCTCCAACACAAAAAGACTAAAAGGAGTAACAAAAAAAAAAAGATAATTAAGTGGACTTTTTTTTTGCCTTACTAGGTTGTTACTAGAATTTCTATTTATGTATGTTTAAGTTTTTGACATTTGATGGTTTCTATATAATTTTTCTGATCTTCCGACCTGCACATAAACTTTTTTTCATACTTCACTTCATACAGTAGAAGATGAAGTGAGAAAAGAGGTGGGACAACCTGCGTCCTAATTAACTACTCAGAGCTCCTTGCTACCTTGCCCAAAAGAGAAGATGAGTTGCATTTTATATTTTAATTTTTTTTTTTTTTGGCAGGCTTTTTTTACTACTTTGCCATGAACCTCCTGTATGGGTAGGAAGTACCTGGGATTTAGGTTCTCCCATCATGAAATGAGACTTGTCTTTCTAAAACTAGTGTCTTTACAGAAATTTTTTTTCTTCCCACTGGAAAATAACTTTGCATTAAAACTTCCAAGCAGTTTTTGTGAATGTAGTTACACTTTCTTATCCTATGGATAAGATGAAAAAAAGGATCAAAGTTCAAGACATAAATACTGGCACTGGAGGCTTACCTTGAAATATTAAGAATTCATAGTGTGGAAACTAAGCTTTCCTCTGTGCTTTCACAAGAACTATACAAAGGTAATTTATGAGGTCTCTAACATCCACTTTTCTTTAACAGATCTGGTACTGTAAGTTTTAGGGCAAATAGAAAATCGTGATGTAAGTTTAAAGTTGTCCTTTTTGTTCTTTTTTTTTTTTTTTGGTTTTACTATTTGTACAGTTAAAATAGTAAGGCTCTGACTGAGTCAAGTAAAAATTGAAGGACTTGCGCTGGGCATGGTAGTCAGGGAGCAGACATCAAAACAATGCATGGTAGCTTTGATGAACAGTATACAAAGGTTTCCTACTTATTCTTCCTTTGGTTGGTAATAAAGAAAACTTCAACTGCTACTCTGAATTTAGCAATAGTGATAAGTTATTTCCCCTAAAGAGCTAGCTAAATTTTCACCTGATTGATTTTTTGCTGAACCATTTCCCTTCACTGATAGCTGTCATTGCCACAAATTCTGCTCATTTTAATTATGGCTTATATCAAGAATTAATTTTGTGTCTTAGCTCAAGCTGTCATATTTTATCACGTAAACAAAACAATAAAAATGCATAGAGAGGAGTAACTGTTAATAATGTCTCTATAAATAGTTTATATAAGGCAGAATGACATATAACCCTTATGGCACAAATGTGTTGTCTCCCATCTTGCTGGTATTGTATTACCTCACTGTAGAGTAAATGTACAATGTGACATTAATTATTTATTTTCCTGTGTTTCTGGATTAACATTTCGCTGTACGATAGCTCCCCTTTCTTCTCGAGTTTTTGCTGTTAGGTGAGCTGATGAGAAATCCTCTTAATGTTTCAGCTGCCCTAGAGTTATCAAACTACTAAACCAAACTTAATGAAGAATCAGAATACTTTTACTGGGTATCAAGGAATGCAAAGTGATTGATGCTAACAAGGAAGGATGGAAGACGGGAGTATTTTCAAATATAGTCTAGATAGATCCAGAATGCTCTGTGGTTGACGGTTCCTTAAAGGAGGATACTTGATCATTTATCCACTAAACCTATCCCAAGACTTTTGCTATGCATGGTCACTATTTTGAGTAAAATATCATTACTTTTTATGGAAAAAACTTTCAGGTAATGCACCCCTGTGTGAGAACATAGAGCACGCTTTTCCTTTGTTGAGCTGCCTGACTTGTTATTTTCAAGGCTGAATTATTAAAGCAACAGCTGTCTACCTGAGCAGGAAGAAACTGTGCCTCAGCTCTGTTTGATTGTTAAGCAGATCATCTTTTACTTGCATTTCAGGCCTGGCTGTTTGACTTTGCAGTGCAAACATATGCACAAGTGTGCATACTCAGGTGTCCTGAGAGGCTCTTTACCTCAAGTACAGAAGGGCACTGACTCCCCCTTGGCAGGCTGCACCTCCCATGGTGATTTGCTCTCAGGCTCCACTGGAGGAGTTGAAAACAGTGCTTGGGGAGGGCACCTATTGGCAATGATCCTTGGATGGGAAGATGGGCCTTGTCAGGGATATACTCTGGGGATGCCCACTCCGTCCTGCTGCTTAAGAAGTGGGCAAAGATTAAGCTCCAGACATGCAACCTACATGTGGGACAGTGTTGTCACAACATTTACTATGTGGTGAAAGCAGTAACAGTATTTTGCAATAGCTCCTCTATGGAGGCAGGTCCTGCTACTACCTTAACAAGCAGTGTGTTAATGACAAGTCTTGAGTCTCAGATATTTCATAATTTTAGTAGGTGGGGGGCTGCTGAAACTCACCTTGGGAAAAAATATTTGTGAAGAGTCGCTTCATAAATACATTCATGATGAATATTCATCTGCTATACAGAAGAGTTTCTGACTTGGATTTAACTTGCATGCATGTACTAGGACGAATTTTCTATCACAGGCAATTACAATAATTTTAAGCAAGACATGATGAGAATAAAGACTAGAAAGAGCAGTTGTAGTTGCCTTGATTATGTTTCATCTAAAAAATGGTTCATTTAATTTCCAAGAACATCTGCTATATTCAGTTTTAATTATTTTTTGATTTTAAGAAAAATAATATAGCAGGTGATAATATTTCATTGAGTAAAAAAGAATCCATTGTATCTATTCTGTTTTAAGGATAATTCAGGTTGGAAAGGACCTTAAAAGGTCTCTAGTCCAACCTCTGTCTGCAAGCAGAGAGAGGTTTAAAAGACAGAAATCTGGGAGATCTGATTGGGTTACTCAGAGCTTTTAGACCTTGAAAACCTCCAAGGATGGACACAACACATATTTGTTGTGAAGGTCTGTTTTCCTCAACTAAGAAAAATATTTAATCTTGTGCTGAAACTGAATGAGACATTGAAGTTACTGTGAGATGAATCTGAATCAGTTTTCAGGGGCAGAATATTAACTTCCAGCATGTGGTTTCACCCTGGTTTAAGTGGGAGGCAGCCCAAGTCACAGCAGAGAGGGCAGTGCTCTCTTGCTGCTAATGCAGGCAAAAGTGTGAGTTGTGGGCACCTACGATCAAAGAGTAACTCATGTTTTCAGTAGTCCATCTTATTATGATTTGGCTGTATTTTTCTGTCAGTTCTCACTGGAATTTCTCTCCTTACTGTCAGTAGGAGTTAAGCAGTTGAAACGTACTGGAAATGTTCCTCTCAGTACTGATCTAAGTGAATTTTGATACTTTCAGTACTTCCACAAAGTGAGATAGTGAAGATAAAGGATTTCTGTGCAAAATTGTGGTAGTTTCTGTTGAGGTTTCCTTTTTTGACAACATACCTTTGACCTGATCTGTCTCAACATTGTGTGATAAAAGTTTACTGAGGATAGATAGCTACTTAGGCCAGAATCATACCAAAGCATTGCAGGAAATAGATTTGATTAGATTAGACTTCATGTTCTTTTTCCATTTCAGCTGTGCTTTTAGAGAAGTAATTATTCTATTCAGCTATGACATGAACATCAGCAGAGTAAAAAGGCAAATTTTTCTGCCTTTAGGAAAACTGTAGCGTAGAGCTTGTGTTAAGTTACACTGTCCTTGCTTAATATTAACAGAACTATAATCACCTTCCTCAAAGTCATGCCCTGTGATACGATTCCTCTCCTACAAAGTGGCTGTTCTATCATCTTTTGCTACAGCCACACCACAGTCACAGTGCAAAAGCTACAGCTGTGGGAAATGCTCTTACCCTTTCTCTGTTTCCATTCCTATACAGGCATATTCTTCCTTAATTTAATTAAATGTCAGGGGAAACTCCAATCTGTGTCATCCAGGGGGACAGTTTTGAGGCTCACAAGGGTTAGAAATGTAGGAAGAAAACTTGGTTATAGGCAAATGAATTTTTATTCCATTTCACTTTTGAAATATGGAGCAAGAAATCTAAATTTAAATGTGTTATCCTGCATGCATAACTTTTGTTGACTCAACCAAATTTATGTATTGTCTAGAGAAAACTGGAAATTATGCCTCCTGGGCAATTAGCAAGATGTGATGCCACCTTTTACTGTGCACGCATTTTTGATCTTGAATAATTCACATGCCACTTAGAGTTCCATTCTGTTATGCCATTGTTACCCACTTGTACTAGTCAATGCTTACAACTGGGGTTTTTTTTCCTTCCACATTTCAGCCATATACGTTAAAAAAGAACAAACTCTATTAGATCTAGTAGGATAGACATTAATGTGATATGAACTTGAATTGACCACAGGAAAAAAATCTTTGTGGTTACATCTTAAAAAAAAAAAAAAAAAATTTAAAATATTACCTACAATGACATTTATTTCGAGCCTGTATGATATGACTTATGTTATTTCATCCTTCTGTATTTTCAGCTGCATTTGTCTTAGTATTATGAACATAAGCATATAATACTAAAGACACAAGTGAATTTTTAAAGGAGCTTACCTGTAGTATTTGCAGGCAAGAAGGTAAGTTTCCACATGGATTGTCTAAACTGCCTCTCTGTCAGGATAGCATGTGAGGTACCAAGCAAACAGGGTCTGCTGTGTTTTCTCAAAAGTGACTAAGCTTCTAATGGTAATCATTGCAATACCTGAAAGTTACAACAACAGTTTTATCATAAAAGTGTTGTTTTGGTTCAGTTTAGAGAATCATAGAATCACACAATATCCTACATTGGAAGGGACCCATAAGGATCATCGAAGTCCAATTCCTGGCTCTGCACAGGACAGCCCCAAGGATCATACCATGGGCCTGAGACCACTGTCCAAATGCTTCTTGAACTCTGGCAGGTTTTATGTTGTGACCACTTACCTGGAGAGCCTGTTCCAGTGCCCAACCACCCTCGGGGTGAAGAACCTTCCCCTAATATCCAACCTAAACCTCCCCTGACATAGTGTCACACCATTCCCTCAGGTCCTGTCATCTGGTCACCACAGAGAAGAGATATCTCTGCCCCTCTGCTTCCCTTCATAAGGAAGTTGTAGACTGCAATGAGATCTCCTTCGGTCTCCTCTTCTTAGGCTGAACAAGGCAAGTGATCTTACCCAGTCCTCTTACGGCTTCCCCTCAAGGCCCTTCACTATCTTTGTAGCCCTCCTTTTGGATGGTCTCTAGTGGTCTTATGTCTTTCTTATATTGTGGCGCCCAGAACTGCACACAGTACTTGAGGTTAGGCTACAACAATGCAAAGTAGAATGGGATAATCACCTCCTTTGATTTTGCTAGGAGAGCGATCTTAAGAGAGATAGTGATATCAGTCTGACTAATCATCATCATAAGCTTAACTAATTCAAAGTTAACTTTATCTTGCCTTCATTGTTTAATGAGATATAGGATGTAACTACTAAAGCAATAAAAACTGCAAAATATTATGAGAATTTCCATAAGAATAGCTTTCATGGGGTATGGCTATAATTCCTTGTGTTCTTTATTTGTCTGTAAGCCTAAGATGTTCACTGAGTCAGGTCAGACAGGATATATAAACAATACACTGTCAAGTACATTGTAACTTCAGGTGCTTTTCATTATTTATTTGAAAGTGTCTGTTGCTTAAACAATGCCTTTGACTATATGCTTTTGAAGTGATGGAAAGTCTACCATTTTGGGTCCATTTAGTGAAAAGTGAAAGCTCCTTCCCCTACATTTTGAGCTGCAACAATAGGAACAGTGTCAGAAAGGGTAGTGAATCAAGTTCTGTATGAAAGTGATAATTGAGTCTTCTAAACAAATGGTTGCATGGCTGTGCTTTGACTTTCATTTCTCACCACTGCCATTTATATAGTGAGCATCTAATATGACTGTGCCATCCTTGGTTGTTTAGGCAATATAAAGGACTCATAAGAAAAGGATTGACAGCTAATATTTGTAAATTAAAAGACATGATTCTCTATTAGGCATAAAATAGCCTTGAACACTAATATAGATTATTCCATGTGTTATTTAATGAGAGGCTCCAGCAGACCAATTGAGGTGCAGATTTCAAAAGCCTTGCAGGACCTGTAAGTTTGTTTTAGTGGTATTTATACTTCTATTAGATTTCTTAAGGAGCCCTGTCAGAATGCCAAGAACTGTAGAGACACAAAAAGTCTTCAAGCAGTTCCTTTCTGGATCCTGCACTGAGTTGTCATGATAGTAAGAGGGATGTCTGGTTGTCATTCCTGATTCTGCAAATCCTGGGTATGGATTCCGCATTACTTAGATGATAGTTGACAAAGTCAATACCCTAGGGTAGGAAATGTGAAATACCTCCATCAAAGGTTCCCTGAAGTTGCTATGGTCTGGGTTTTACTGAAATGTCATGGTTGTTGATACTTTTTTACAAGTATAAAGTGTAAGCATACTTTTCCTCACAATAAGTAATTTTTTTTACAATACTGTCAGTATTTTATTGAGACCATTTCAGAAGAAAAGTCATGATCTTTAGTCATATATGGTATGGACTTGAGAACCTACAAGACACCTAGAGCACATTGTTTTCTCAAAAGAATTTCTTAGCATTAATTTGAATGACTAAAACAGATAATGATAGACTTAGAAAGGAAAGACTTTCTACTTGTTTCATAATGGAAAGGCTGAATGTTTTGTTTTGAAAATGTTGGAATGATTTTTGACTTAATAGTAACTTATTTTGATGTTTTTAAAGCTATTTGCAGTGCTCATTTTTTTTTTTTATTTGTCATTTCAAAGTGGTTTATGGAAAATAAACTCTTAATCCTAGCAAAAGAAGTAGATCATTATGCTATAGAAATAAGGTGACTTCTTCCAAAGTAGAATATTAGAAAGGGACAAGCCTTTCAAATTGTGCAAGTCTTTATCTTTCTAAATTTATTTTATGTGAGTTTATGGCATAATTCTTCTCAAAATACAGCAGAATACTTCTGTATTAATAATACTGAACACATGTACAAGGTAAGGATAGCAATTTCAGCATACTACTTTATCTCTTAATTGATTTGTTTTTTAGTAAATAAATACACAAAAATGCAATGCCAAGGTGATCAAAAATGTGGGGGTAGAGGGGAAGGAGAAAACAATGGTGTGGTAATTTAGGAGTAAATAACTTCTGAGTGCAGTATTGTTGGAATTGTTGAGCTAAATACTGTCATAGAAGAAGTAAAGCTTGACAATGGATGAAAGCAGGATTACAATTTTAGGTGTTATTTTCTCTTTAAGGTTACCTATTTGTTTTAAGTACTGTTATGACAACCAAAGAAATCCCTATTACATGATTTGTACTGGAAAACTTCAGTGCTAACCTTAGAGTACTGGCAGGGTTTCCTGGGATATGCAATCTAAATAATTATCCAACAATTATACTAGTTGTATTTAAAATATTATTTTATTTATTTATTTTATTTATTATTCAAATATTTTATCTGGAACTTGGAAATAGGATAATGAAGTTACTATGTCCCAAATCCATGATTTAGAATAATTCAAGTCCACTGAGCTTTTGTGACTTTTTATAGCCAAGTTTTATAGTGAAAATATAACGTGGTTACAAAATTCAGGTGTCATTGGTCTGAGTCACTGTTGGCTGGGAGTGGAGGTTTTATTCTGTTTACATTTTGAGATACTTTTGCACTAATTTTTTCATCTAGTTTCTTCAGTATATGTCCACATGATATTTAACAGTATTTCAAAATATATTATGTATATCTTACTACAAAAATGGAAGTTTTCACATTGATTCAATGTGAAAAAAGCACAGAATTTAGAATCTTCCCTGGGGTTCTGTCCTATTCCCATTTAGATTGACAGATGCCTTCCTGTTGTACTGTGTTAAAATAGATTCAGGGTCACAATATAAATTTGAGAAAGCTAAAGGGTTTTTTCTTTTCTTTAAAATTACTTCCACAGCACCTTAAAATGTCCTTGATGTTTAAGTGATTCTTTTGTGCAGATGAGAATTTCTGCTCCTAATAGCTGATAGTTTGATAGAGAAGAGCAAGTTACCACTCAGTTATAACACATCAAATACAGGCAGACTTCTGTTTCTATTTTTAACATTAGGAAATATTCCATAGATGTCCAAAGGCAGGTGACAAATTAAAGAAAGAGAAGGAATGAAATAGAAAGTATAACCAACCTTTGGAATCCAATTTTGGGGTTCCAGTCGACACACACTGATGACAATTTTAGGGCCTAAATAATAAAACAATTTTCCTCCCAACTGAGTTGTAAGACTTGTTATTATATTTGCTCGTTGACTTTTTGTTTTTTTTTCTTTTCTTTTTTTCCTCTTCATTCTACTTTGTGGTAGTTAAAGGTCTAGGGATGCTTTGAGTATCCTGCAGAAATACTGTCTCCAGTTACCATTAGAGAAATGCACTTTTAAAATTCTGCATTCCTAAGGTTAACCTAAATGAAACTCAGACCAGGTGGTTGTCAACGTTTGTTGATTTAGTGCAGAACATATAAAATTTTCCTCATAAAAACCAAATTATCAGACCTGAAAATAATGAGTAGGAGCAAGATTTAAATGTCCTTTGGTCCTTTTGACCCATTTGACCTACTGAAAGTAATCTTGCACTTGGGGTTCTCAGTGCTGCTGTCTGGAAGTAGCAGTTCTCTGTGAAGTGGCTAACTGCAAACCTGAAAATGAGAGTTTGTGTGGAGAGGGTGAAGCGTACAGGGATATCTTCTACGAGAAGCTCCTAGAAGCTTCCCCGATGTCTGATAGAGCCGATTCCAGATGGTTCCAAGACAGACACACATACTGGCCAAGGCTGAGCCCATCAGCAATGGTGGTAGCACCTCTGGGATAACAGATTTAATGATGAGGGGTGGAACTGGGCAGGAGCAACTGTAGCCAGAGAGAGGAGTGAGAATACATGTCAACTCTGCAGACATCAAGGTCAGTGAAGAAGAAAAGAGAGGAGATGCTCCAGGTGCTGGAGCAGAGATTCCCCTACAGAAGAGTGTGAGGAGTTCTTCTCCTGAGAAGGAAGGAGTAGCAGAGACAACCTGTGATGAACTGATCACCACCCCTATTCCCTGTCCCTGTGTGCCACTGGGGATAGAGGAGGTAGAGAAAATTTGGAGTAAACTTAAGCCTGGGAAGGTGTTTTATGATTTGGTTGTATTTCTCATTATTCTACTGTGGGTTGCTTGATAATAAGTTAAACTAATTTCCCTGATTCAAGTCTGTTTTGCCCATGACAGCATTTGGTGAGTGATCTCTTCCTGTCCTTATCTCGACCCACAAGCCTTTCACTGTATTTTCTCTCCTCTGTCCAGCTGAGGGGGGGAGTGATAGAGTGGCTTTGGTGGGCATCTGGCATCCAGCCAGCATCAACCTGCCACAGAGGGTAAGTCAGGACCTTTTGATCATGCCTTGAATCATTGCAGGGTTTTTCTGCACTCATCAAAGTCAGAGGTAAAGTCAAAGCACAGAGTGTCCAGCCTTGTTACCCTAATGTACAGTTTAGGGAAGAGCAATAGCGGACATAAGGAGAGGTGAGCTGGGATAAGAAATAAAATATATCTGTGAAGGAACTGTAGAAAATCCTATATCTCTTCCCTACTGAGCAAAGGAAGTAAAGTAAAAATGTTACAAGTCCCCTCATTGCAAGTTTTTCTATGTGGCATGTCTGGTTCACCTCATTTTAAGGTTATCAAAGGGATGAAGCTACAAGTGGTAGAGTAGACTTTTTTCAGGGCTTGATAAATCCGTCCTCAGGCTAACTCTTGCAGCTTGGTGGGAAGCATATTGCAGTTCCTGAGACTTTCAGGTTCATTCGCAGGCTGTTGTGGGTTTGTCTGTTCCAAGCATTCTACCTCTTGGGAAGGAGTGGACGCAGTTAATGTGTCTTGTATTCATTAGCTGAGCTGCATTCATTTTTCATACTAATTAGCTTTTATGGGTTAAAAAAGCATATGCTGTGAATTCAGGCAAAGCAGAAGTTTACAGCCTCAATGCCGAATTTTGAAAAACCTGTAACATGAAGAGGTAAAATAATCAGTGTAGACTTAAGATTTACCTGAGGTAAAATAATTTCCTTTGTGTTGCTTAGGATTGTTGAAGCAAATCTTGGCCTTAGACCAAGGGGGGCAATACAGCTGGTAGACACCGCTCTGTGGGATGCTGACCTCTCAGTGGGAATATGAAGCGCTCATGTTGTCCCAGGCTGCTCTGAGCAGCAGGCATAGTAAGCATTTTCTATGAATTTACCAGGGATAAGACTTCCCCTGCTCTTGCCTTTTGGCACTTGTAACCTGTCTCGTGTTGCTTATCAGAGGATGCACGACCCTTTCCTTTCGCTGGCTTCTCTCAGATTATTACTGTGCCTCATTAGTCCATTTCTCTGGCTTCAGTGGCTTCCCTCTTGTCAGCTTTCCAAGACTGCTATCAGTCTTCTAAAATCAATAAGAGGATCGATTGTACAACTGTTTTCTTAATTCTGCAGTCTGTACCATGTCCACAGCTTTCCATAGAAATCATGCAGTGTATGAATAATCCAAGCATCAAACTTGTCATTAGGTGTGGATTTAAACTCCATAACTTTTGTTAGTTGCCTACTTGTATACATTTATATGAAACACTGATTTTTCTAATGTAAGGGGCCAGTTTCTGATGCCATTACTCACCTTGCCTTGTGTCTCTTAACTGTGAGAGCTAACACAGTAGGTATGTTCAGAGTTCTGAGTAAAATGCCAGAAATTAATTTAAAAATAAAGTGTGTATAGATGTGAGAAAATCATCAACTCTCAGTTTTTGTAAGTGATAATATCTGAAGAAAACTCTTCCTAAATGTCTGGAATGGAGCAGTTTCAAGCGCAGCTCAGGGAGTCATGGCAACGACTCACCTGGTGTCTAAGGATCAAAATACCCTAATTAATATTTTTCTTTGAGCTGACCCTTTTGCATAGAGATTATTTACTTTGCATTGCTTTCATAGCAATTATTTCTGCTATGTATTTTCTCTCTGTTCATATTTGAAATACATGATGCGGTGGAGGATTGTGACTCGTATGTACTTTTTTTTCCTGTTTCATAGAGGTGTATTAAAACCATTCCTGATGTTCTTAATGCATTAAGGCATTTTTCTGGTTTGGGTCTGTTGCTAAATGCTGGGTAGCTTGGAAAGGTAGAAATTAAGAAAGAAATTTGTCCCAATGATAGAGAAAATAATTCTTGTTAATGATTCTAGTCAACCTGTGAGTCTTAACCTGTGTGCATCTGAGGATAGCTTCTTTTTTCTTTAAAAAGTAATAAATGCAAAACTTGGTTAAAAGTTTTGCTTGTTGAAGATTCAAAAGTAATAGTACATGGAGTTCAATTTATATTTTACAGTTGTTCTTAGAGTTAATATTAAAAATATAACTGAGTAAACAAAACCTCCTCTTTTTTTAAAAAAAAAAGACAAATGAGACTATTTTCTAATAATTAATGTCAGCAAAGTATAGCCTGATTCCTTGTGATAGGGATAAATGTATTTATACTAATGTGCATAAAAGGCAACTATATGTTTTTAATGAACGTAAGAGATTTACTTTTTTAGCAGAGCTACTAAAATAATAATCATACATAAAGGAGTACTTTACACAGGCTCAGGAAATTATATTCAGAGATTTAGCTAGGGAATTTGGTTCTGGTTTGAAAGATAATGTTCATTTTTATATACAAAAAATTGTTGAATTCATTATCATACTTTTATTCTGCAGACACTGAAAAGCTTTAATGCCCCCCAAATTACTTAGATGTGACTTAGTTTTATGAGTTATCAAGCACTAAAGATATAAATAGCCTTATTATTCTCTCATAGCTGGTGGAATACTGTTCCAGACCACCACTATTGTGCAATAGAAGGCATTTTAAAGGATGAGTTTGTTCCCCACATTAGTGTACCAATTTAGCTTGATTCTGAGATAACATACTGACTGAAAGTGATATATGATTTTAAGGCGTTGGGTGAAGTGCAGACTTTCACATTAAACATCAAAATATGTCTAATAGGCAGGCACTATGTGTTTTTTGAAATTAGACTGTTGATTAATGATCTAATGCAGCAGTAATGTAAGATTAGTGGTCATTTTAAGGAATAAGAGAAGGGATCAGACCTCAGTGTTCTACCTTCATGTTGGATGCAACTTCCACTTGCTCACATCTGTGAATAGATGTGTATGTATATGTACATAAAATATAGTGCCATTTGTGATGGAAACCAATAAAGCTGAAGCTATGAAAACCCAGATTAGGAAGCAGACATTTGGGCTCTTACCTTAATTTGTAGGAACTCAGCTGGTTGTCACCAACAGGTATCAATAGTAAGAGTCACGTGGCTACACATGCATCGCACTTTGAGAATTTCTCATAAATTGGAATTAACTTCTCCCTATTCTCCAAAGAAACTCATGACATGCTGTATGGAATACAGTATAATATCAGACAGTGAGATAAATACCAGTGCATCATCATTAGCATGGATTATTAGTGTCACCGCAAAGAACTTTGTTCTCTGCAAAGCACTGATCTCTTCTCTCTTGTGACCAGTGACAGGACCTGTGGGAATGGCCTGAAGTTGTGTCAGGGAGGTTTAGATTGGATATTAGAAACAGATTCTTCCCCCAGAGGGTGGTAGGGCACTGGAACAGGCTCCCCAGAGAAGCACCAAGCCTGACAGAGTTCAAGAAGTGCTTGGATGATGCTCTCAGGCACATGGTGTGGTCCTTGGGGCTCTCCTGTGCGGGGCCAAGAGTTTAACTCAATGATCCCTGTGGGTCCCTTCCAACCTAGAATGTTCAGTGATTCTGTGACATTCATAAACTTGGCCTAATTAGGCACTAAGAAATCCACTGTTAATTTTGGTTTAGCTCTGCATGTCTGCTGCTTGAAACTTAATCAGGGTGAGTGTATCAGATAAAAAGCAGAGACTAGTGAAACAATGTTAAAAATAATTTCCACGCCCTGGGAAACTGATTCAAGAGAACTCAGTGGCAACTTTATAGTTTGTAGTCGAGAAATTTGTGCTAAAAGTGATACCTTTTGTCCTTACTTAGTTATAGACAAATTAAAACCAACCTGGTACTGTAAAAATATGCTCTGAAGAGCTGCTAGCTGTTAATACCCAAAATGTACTAAGGGATAATACTCTTGTGCCAGACTGATAAGTACCTGTACAAAAGATATAGATTGCCAGCTAAATTAGTCTGGTAATCCTGATAAGTCCATAGTGAGGTCTATGACATCTGCTAGAGGCAAAAATGTATTTTGTAAGACTTGCCTTACATCTATATTTTCAGTCTATGCATGTCAATCAAATTATTTTGGGAACGGTTTTAGCTTCCCAGATAGAGAAAATGGCCTTGAAAAATTCCTTCAAATCCATGTGCCTATATCTAAGTTTCAGCAGGGTAAAAGATGATGCTTCTTAGGTTGTGGCTTTGCAGCTACAGCCTTTCACGGTGGCCCTAGATTAGAAGTGAAATTAAAAAAAGTGTTTGATCTAGTCCTTCTTTTTCTTATTTTTATTTTTACTCTTTCTGTCTAAAGAAAGAGGATGTTTAAAAGTGATGGTGGTTGTATATATGGAACAACACAGGAGTTGTCAGAAATTACTGTGTGTTGTAATGCAGCAGCCACTTTGGATTACATTCATTAATCATTATCATGTGGTTAAAACACATTCCCAAGACTGCTCTAAAGTGGTTTTCATAGTCTGGCTCAGTGATGTCACATGGGAATACAAAGGTGATTTTTAAATTCAAGGTGGGTTACAGGTGGCTTAGGCTTACACACAAACTGTATTTGTATTGAATTATTTCATGACTTTATGTATAGCAGTAAGAGCATTATATATAAAGCTAATGAACTCTCAATGTGCAGTCAGGTGGGCAGAATGCAAGTGATTGTATACTTACATGAGAAATTCCAGCACAGGGAAAAATTATTTCTTTTGGTGGCCACATATTTTATCTGCGGTACCTTGTTCTGTTTGAAGAATATACATTAAATCTTTTTTAAGCATATAGGATGTAGTTGATGTGCATGAGGCATCAAATGAATCTCTCAGACAGCTGACTTGATAATGTACAACAACCAAGGACTCGGCAACTCTCTACTCACAAAATTCCTTGCAATCAATATTGTATTAATAATTTAGTTTCTGCTAATTTAAAATAAATATTCTTTCAGGGACTGCATCCCGCGCAGTAAAATGTGATGTAGCATCAGCATTACTGTTGTATTGGGAATGGGAAATTTCTATTTGGCATCCTAGAGAGAGTGTGGCATTTGTCTACCTGGGTGTAATTTATGCATGGTAAACTGAAGATATTTTATGAGACACTTTCCTTGGAAGACACCTTTCCTCAGACAGAAGACTAAAGGCCGGAAGAAAAAAGTTCATTCCAATAGGAGCACATAGCCAGAGCAGTCCTGACTAAATCCTACCAAATAGCTGGTGACAGGAAGCAAGTATAACAAAAAGAGGCTGTTTCATTTTTCTGTACAGTATTTCACTTGCCTGTCCCAGGCATTTTGTTTGTGGGGGGCTGGGTTTTTTGGTTTTTTTTGCATATGAACACAAAACTAAAATTCACATAAAAAATAGCTGAAGAAACCATGGTGAGCCTGGAAGTAGGGGAAATAAATGAGTGCTCTTTTTCAGTATGATTCATGTTAACAGAGCATAATTTGGGAACTGAAGTCCATTGCTTTGCAATGTATTGTAAGAGAAATTATTTTATCATAGAAATGGAGGAGAGCCTTTTGGATGACAAATGTTTTCTTGTGCATGACCTTCTCCCACATTCTTTTCTTTAATGTTTAAAAGGCAAGAAGGTGTCAGTAGAGGTAGTAATTATTATAAATCTGGTCTCTGGAGTCTCTCTCATCTGTGCTTCCATTTACTAAATCATCTTTTCTGCCTCTTCCAAAACAATATTTGGAAGTCTTTTGAGCTTCTTTTTGCCCTTTTTTTTTTTTTTTTTAATCCCTCTTTGTCTCATCCTGTTACAAGGCACGTCTGTGGATTGCTCTGTTGGCTCCCCATATTCTGCACAAAAGCAGAAGACTGTGATGGGTGTTAATCCCACTCTGTGGTCATGTATTAACAGACATGCCATGTAATTGTTGATTTCACTGTTTGCTTTCAAGTCCTCTATGTTCGGATCCATGCAGCCCAGCTTATATCTGTAAACTTTCCCATATCTTTTGACCAAGTGACAAGTAGCTACTTGTCATTACTTTATCAGTCTCCAGTTAATAAAATTTGTATTTTTAGAGAATCAGGATAAAAGCCATCTATGTGACCCTTCCTGACTACTTTGAAAAATTAGTTCTGGGAACTTTTTGATCACAGATTATGCTCCGTTCTGTGGTGGGGGTTTTTTTGTTGCATACTTAAATTACTTTTTTCGTACTATGCTCTTGGAGAGCACTTGTGAAGTAGAGCTGTTCTGGAATTTTAAAAGGGCAGCAGGCCCGACATTTCTCTCCTCACTGTGGAGAACACTATAAAAATGTGTACCAAACTGATGCTTTTTGGAAAGCTATAGATCCAGTAACAGAGAAGGTGAATAATCTCCATTTTTGGTTCCCCTTTTGATAGAGGATGACAAAAATACTTGCCTACAGAGATAATTAGAGGGGGTAGATTAAAAAAATGGGTTAATCCATGCATTTGAGCAAGTTCAAATTAAGAGCTTGTTTCTGTAAGTTTGACTTGATGGATGATTTTCATGCATAGATGCAATATTAACAGGAAGAACAAGATGATTTGTAAGGAGATTTAGGCTTCTACATTTCAGATCCACACCCAACCTAATTGTTTAGTCTTTGTTTAACATAGGAGGGGGAACAAAATCAACCTGAATACTTCCAAGGGACGATTCATCATCTGACCGCAAACTGTGAAATTTTTAGGTCTTATTCAAATAATAGATATTACGTATCTTCTGTCAGAGGACATACTTCAAACAATTAAACAAAAAACCCAAAGATAATTCAGGATTTAATATAATTTATAAGTACAAAACTTTAAGAAATAAAAAAGCAACTTTATTTTTATTGAATCTGTTTTGCATGACTTTTGTTTTTAATGCTGTGGAAACTGAAGGCTTTTTCTTTGTTTGAAACCTCTGGAAGTAAGGATTTTCTTTTAAATCATCAGACACTTAATGGAATAACTCAAATCCCCAAAGCATATAGAATACTTGAATATCAATATTTGCAATGAGGTCTGTTTACTAGACATACTGATATGTTTGCTCATCTGTATGCTCCACTTCTTAGGAAGCTTCCAAAACTGCCTGGGCTATACTTTAACCATTGAAAATGCAGTATAATCCAAAACTGCAAAAAGTGCCCTTTTTGGCCAAACCCATATCCTTTTTTGGACATGTTTATGCCAGAGCAGATGTGGTGTGCAGCTGAACACTATTTACTGCATGGGAACCTCCAGCTGATCAAAGTTTCCGCACTGTGAATGCAATAATCCTTCATTTCTGTTGCTTAGCTGAGATCCATCCTACCAGTGAATCTGACTGGGGGATTTAGTGGGAATACTGAAGAGGAGTTTCATTATCTTTATAAAATTAACAAGATATTAGTAGGATGATATTACTTGCAATAGTACAGTTCAGAGGCAGACCTTGATAAGTGGTGGTATTAAGAAAGACTTCTCATGGCAATGTTAGATAGACTCCCTGGATGTTTACAGAAGAGTTGGCCATGGATACTGCCTGCTGGAAACAGTGTCTTACTCATTGATAACATAAGCTGTGAAGTGAGATTTTTCTTTTTTTTTTTTTTTTTAAGACTAGTCTGGTTTCCTAAACTTTAAGAATTAAAAAGGATGTGAAAGTCTGTGTCCCATTATCAGATGTATATATTTTTTTATTACGTATTGAAATTCTATGTAATACTTCCTTGCAATCCTCCACTCCAAATTCGAATTGGTCTTTCATGCATTTCAAGAGCTTCATTCAAGTGCAAGTGGAAGGGAGTCTTGGCTTGATTGGCTATAAAATGCTTCCACATTTATAGATGTGTTCCATGAAGTAAATATGAAAGGAAAAAAAAATACTTTGATTGTGTCTGAAAATGCAGTTATCACTGCCATAAGTGTGAGTGTGAGAGAAAAGGGAGAATGATGGGATGGAGGGAGATTAAGAAGAAGAGAGAAATCAGGAAATCAGTGACAAAGAGAGCTCCAGAAAATACTTTAAAATACTTTCAAAATCCCTACAAAATAAAACCACCCACAAGGACAAAACGTACACTGAATGAGTCAAATTAGGCAGTCAATGAGTTATAAAATAGAAAGAAAAAGCTTCTATATGGAGATAGCATGCAACATAACCATATTTTTGCTGTGAAAAATTTTAATAAAGGTAGTATTGCTATGTTCCAGGGTGCGGACTAAAGTACTGTGTCCAGAGAAGAGAAAAAATATGTATAGGTATGCATTTCCCTGTCTTATAATTGCTATAAAACAAAATACTGATGCTCTCAAAAACCTATAATTTATTTTTTCCTTAAAAGCTGTGTAAGAATATGCTCTAGCATAGTTGAGGGTTTATAGGAAATAAATATAATGCACTATATTGAAAATGGATTCCTGAGAAAGATCAATAAATGCTGTATACAGCAGAATGAAGTTATCAAAATGTAAATATTTTAAACAAAACAGAATTTAACAATTGCCAAGATAAGCTATTCCCTCAAAGCACGCTGAAGACATTTTCTAGTTTACATAATGTAATTAAATTCAAGCCTGAAGAATTCCAATTCATCCCCAAGACATTATTGGCAATGTGATTTAATGTGTGATAAGGATGAAAATGTGGCATGTGAGAAGACCACAGGAGTTTTATAAAATTACATTCGAAAGCTGACAATTGTTTACAAGCATTTTTTAAAACTACTCAGTAGTGTCATAATGAACCTTTTCCATTACTGCAGCACAACCCTCTTCCTGCCACAACTGGGGACAAGTTCACCCCAATGTAACTTCCATAGTCTTACAAAAGCTATACCAGGAGAAAATCACCCATTTTTGTCTTGTGAACACAGCGTAAGGAAAATGTAAGTCACTGTTGTCTTACAAAGGAAACCATTTTGTGTATATTCTTTCAGCATTAAGAGAGATTAGTATAGGTCTTATATACACTTTCTCACAGTTGGACTTTTGCTCATACAGTGAGGGACATTGTGAGCTGAATGCTGCCCTAAAGCCAAGATCTTCAGGGATTCAGCCTTTTTTCTGTCTCTAACTGATGTCTCTTATAATATTTTAAACACACATTTCATCTGCAAAACTGGGATATACTATTTACCATCTTATAAGACCATCTAGTTGAAACTGCAACAGCTCTTGAAAAATACTAATATTGTCTCATAAATGCTAATGTCCTTTAATCCTTTTGTATTATGAGAGCCTCAAGTCTGGTAAATTAGGGCTTTATCAGTCAGGGTACAGAGGGATTAATTTTGGGAAGCATATCATGGCACTAGTGGGGGGACATCTCAAAAGGTGCCCATATTTTGCTTTTAATGAGCGAGGGTCATTTACCTCTGCTGAGTAGAAAGGGTCTCTAGCTAGGATTAAAAAGGGAGAGAACTATTTGTATAGTGATGCTTCCTGCTGGAGAGGCTTTGCAGTCAAACTGCCCTTCTTTAAAGGAATTATTTGCTCTATAAGAATGTCATAGTGTGACCCCAAAATGACAGTGAAGTGGTATTTATAGTATTTATCCAGTCATCAGAAATGACTAATTATCCCTCTCTTGGAATGTACAGGCTCTGATGACTCATGTAATATGCTTTCATTATCTCACAGTTTTGTTTCTCTGATCCTTTCAAAAATACGTACCTATCTGTAGTAGTACTTAACATTTGCCTTCCTTAAAGTTCCATAAATTACATAACCTGCAGTTTTTTGGGAAAAATTCTTGCAACTCCTGTGGTGTCCCCCTTCAAAGTAATAGGTGTTTCTTGTTCAGTCAGTCACTCTTGTGTTTGTCATTTTACAAAACCTTCTGACAGGCTTGAGTCAAGGAAGAAAGATCAAAGGCTAATCCATTAGTAGCCTCTCAGATCTGACCTTCACTTAGAAAATGTTCAACGGAAAGTTTAAAATTACTCTTTACAAAAGGGCAAAAGACTGTAGCAGAAAAAATATTAAATACATAGTAAGAGCAAAAGCAGGACCAGACCACCAGTTCATCTGTTTCTCAACTGGAAAATCAGATTAAGTAGTCACCATAATATGTAAAGAAAAATTGGTTTCTTTGAACTTGCTATTTGTCTGTTGCTAGGTACCACTTTTTGTAACTTTTTTTCAAAAGAAACCCTGAAAGTACTCATGATAAAATAACATTTTAAGACTCTGAACTGTGCTCTTCTGTGATTATTGTTACTTCAAACTTAGCTCTAATTATCTGGATTTTATATTAAAAAATTATCTCAATCCAACAAAAAATCAATAACTAATTTTCTTTTTTTTTTTTTTAAGTAACAATATATTTTGATTCCTGTTCCTGAGGCACCTAGGAAAAAGTCGCACACCCCATTTTATTATTTATCCAAAAACATTCAGTTAGCAGGAACCTATCCAGCACCTTTGTGATAATCATTCTCCATCAGGAATTGTATTTTTATTCCCAGGAAAAAAAAAACAAAATGGTAACCTAATAAATATGTTATATGGATGTCAGAAACAATTTTAATTACCCTGATTCAGAACTAAGACCCTTTGGTCTTCCCTATTCTTGGTGATACATTGACATAAGAAAGCTATCCTGAAGATGGTCTTTTATTGTTTGCTTGGGGGGAGTCTTAGTGCAAAAGATTCATAGCATCAGACAGAAGTTGATAAAATCACAGGGTTATTAAAGTACTCACCAAGTGTCTAGGAGACGGAAGCCTTTTTCCTGTAATTTCCTATGAATTTTTTTCCTGTAAATATTTTTCCTAAATTCCTTTAATGAATGGATGAGGACAGCTGATGAAAGGTAAAGGATGAACTGTGGAACTGTAGATAGTAATCCTTGCATAAGGGGGACAAAACTTGTGTAGCCTGAAGAATTGCTGACTAACCTCCAGCTGGAGCTAGTCTTCCCATCTCTCAGGTGGCTCCAGTGGACTTCTACTCAGTGGAGAACCATCTCTGAAGACCCTGACTACAACCATTGTTCACTTTTTATTCTTACCCTATGGATTGTTTGAGATGTAAATTGAAAATGGGGAAAACAGGTTTCTAACCTGACTAGAACAGTTGCGAGGCTCAGAAGACAGAGTAGCCAGTCGTGACATTTTTTATGCCCAGCAGTGATGAGTATGAACCCACTGGGACCTTACTAAGAGCAATTCCTAACACTTATTATATTGCAACCAGCTAAAATGTTGAGCATTATAATTTAGCTTCTTCCTCATTCTAATCAAATGTCTCTGCCATACTGAATAGCATGTAAAAAGTAACACAATAGAGTGCAAATTTTGTCACTTCTAATTCTACCCTTTGGTTGGTTTCATATCCAATGATGAAAAAATACCGTCTTGTTGAGCAGGAATGAGAAAGTAAAAAGGGGAAACTGAAATCCTAATGTAGCTTTTGACCTGCACAGCGAGTTAATTATACACTTGAGAAAGCATCTAGCATTGTCATGTTGCACTGTATGAATTTGTGTGTGCACAAGGCTGAATATAAATATGTGTGTACACGAGCATGCGTATATACTTTATGCAACATTGCACTACTCATGCTCAGTACTTCCTGAATTTGTTCTTAAAGTCATTGGTTTTAAGGGATTTAAATGAAGATGAAGCATGGCCCAGTGGATTTTAATGTATAGACAGTTACTCTTGGTAAAAATAATTACTTAATTAAATGCTCTGGTGGACAGTGATTAAGGAAGTGGTAGATAAGTAATGAAAAGTGTATCAGTACAAAAAATATCAGCAACTTAGAAGACGATAAAATATCTTTAGTCAGATAAAATAGGCACTGCAGACTTCTGCCATAAATGGTTTCACTAAGGCCTTCTATTTCTTACACTATTTTCCGTGAAAAATAGTGCTTTTCTGTCACTGATACAGTTTTCCATTGCACGAAACTAAACTGCCAAATCAATGCAATCCACAGATGAACCAGAAGTCACTTTTACATTACAGTCAACTCTGTCTGAGCAGTCAGAAGATAAATGTTCATGAAATGACAGCCATTTTCTTTATATACAGAGAAAGCAGATGATCTGCAGAAGAAGTGAGTGTAGAAACCCATTTTTACCATCATGCATCTTCTGCTCTGCTATCTGCAGGACCCTTCCTCAGGGCTGGCCAGAGACACAGACCCCTACAATCCCACAGCCAGCTTTTCCTCCTTTAGCACTTCCAGTCTGTTGTTATGGTATTGTTATAACATAGTCCTTCTGAACAAGATGAATCCTTAGACAGTCAGTACGCTTGGAATAGTTGTGTCAAATCTACAGAGTCTGGAGAGATATGGCTGGGGCTTTCAAACCTACATGAAATTCTGTCAGTTGTAATGCTTTTTAGGAATATGAAGTGAAGCTATTAGGTATGTCTTCATCTGTTGTATACTTTTCATCTATATAGTTCAGAGAAGAAAAAATTCTCTGAGGTAGGGACTTAGTCCAGTATTTTCTGTCTCTATATACCATATTTAGACACCTCGAGTAACTAGGCTTATTTTAAGAGGTCCTGAGTGGAAAAATCAGTAAAAATCAAGTGACTGAATTATCTAAAAATAGCCACAGCAGTCTATTTAGGCTGTTACATTTAAAAATTATTAATTTCCTAATTATATTGGCATAAATAAGTTGCGAAGTAATGGTATTGAGTTGGACTCTGAAAACTGCATATTGAAGAGGGGGTTTGACTTTGGGATACAGTCTTTTTTGGATAGCTGTGGGAAACAGAATTACTTATAGTCTGCTATTATGGCAGGGTGTTTTCAAACCTGGTAATTAAATTCAGAGGTATGGAAGATCAAAAGGAACCTATCTGTACAGGAAAAAGATGTAACAAGGAATTCAGGAACAGACACAGACAGGAGTTTTTTGCTGTACATGTCGTTCTGAATTAGAATGGCAAAAGTCTCTGTCAATAAGATCAAAAGTTGGGAACAGAGATGAAAACTCTCAGTTTACTGTTAATTATTATAAACTAGGTGAGAATGTATTTGAACACTATTGGAAGAATGTTAAAAAGCAGTTACACCCCCTGTTCCCCTGGGAGAAGAGTATTGGAGCATTTGAAATTTAAAAGAAATAAATTGTTTCTAGGTGATTTTAACATTTTTTTCTGCTCACTGTTAACTCTAAACGACTATATCATCTAACAGCCACTTTGTGACATGCTCCCATTTTTTTTTCTTAAAGACAGGTATGAATGGCGTAAATTAATCTACAGGGATTTTAGTAGACCGTGGTTTTTGTAGGATACCACCTTGGTAATTCAAGAGTGGTGCTTTCCTCTGTGTCCAACATTTTTGAGACAGATGTTTTTGATCTTTGATTTTTTTTTTTTTTTTTCATAGAGTGAAATGCTGAGGAACTGTGGGGTCACTTAAGAGCCCAGGAAATTTTCCCAAACACTGAGGAAGCTAATTTATAGTTAATGCCTTTGGAGATAATTCAATTCTTCTTGTATAAATTTCATGCTGTTTTCACTCACAGGTGTTCCTCATGTTCTGTTCTAAAGTGCTACTTAGTGTTGCTGAGCACAGTTGGTAGTTGCTGTGATGATCCCAGATGGAGCTGAATTTCAATGGATATGAGTGATCTGCAGGGGTCCCAAGTCTTTTATGAGATTTGGAAGCCTTGGCTGGGATTCAGCTTGCAATTTTCGGAGTATGTATGTGTACGTGTGTGTGTGTGTCGCGTATAGGTGTCTACAAGTGAATTATGTGTCTAGGCTCCCCTTTTGATTGGTGAAATTCTGGTCAGTATAGTTAATGGAGCTTAGAGAACTACTTGGCCAACCCAGGTTGGTGTCTACTACTAGATATAATAAATAATTCTTCTGGCTTTGTTGTCTACATCAATTTATTCTTTGACTGTGTTGGGAAATTAGGCATCCAGATCACAGGTAAGCACCCAAATAGACATATAAAAACTTAAGTGTCAGTCTCTGAGTCAAATCCTACCTACAGTGAGATATTGCTGATATTTTCACTTCATGACAATTTGTTTCTTACACTCTGGAGAAACTTGCATGTGTGGAATTGCAAAATGTTTACACATGGACAGGGCAATCAAATTCAATGCTGGTGTGAATAAAACCAATCTAAATTTTTTAAAACAATCTCATGAAAAGTTGAACACTGCTGTAACTTGTATCCTTTTATACCCTTGAAGTAGTGCCTTATCTGCAGCTATTTTGCTTCCTTCCCATTTTACATGGCAGTTTCTGAGAGATTGCAACTTACTCACCTTTGACTAGTATTTCCTTGGTAGTTTTGACCAAAATAACTTTTCCTTGGATTTTAAAGAGGAATTCAAACGCATAGATTGTGTTTTCTATGAGATTAATTTAACTGTTTTATAGACATTTGAGATGCAATTTCTCCTGCCGAACTGTAACAGACTAGAAGTTTTTCACCTAACCTAAGATAAACGTTGATACCCTTCTGCGAGTCATCAGAATGAGAGAAGTACCTGCAGAGAGGGACCTTTCTTCTTCCACTCATGTTACAATTTACCGTGGGATGAGTTGCCCCAGGAGGCACCTTCAGTGCTGGCTACTTTAGCTGAGGTGCTGTCTTTTTTCAGGTAGTTAAAGCTGGATACGCCTTAAGCTCTTTCCTGTTCTTAGTTCCACATGTGGTGCTGGCACCTCGCAATCCCTTTGGGTGCTGCTACAAAGTATCTGAGCCTCTACAAAGCCGGAGAGAAGTTGCAGCGCTGTGCAGCTGGCAGTGTTTGTGTGCCTTCCTAGCTGTAGGTCTACGATCCAGCGTCGCTCCCATTGATTGGCCTGGTATAAAAACCAAACTTCTTTGCACTAATTCACATTGGGACTTCGTGTGCTGGCATTTTTCTCTTGCAGTTATGTATTTAAAGCGCGGTTCACTGGGAAACATAAAATCATGCTACATTGTTATTTATTTTCTTTTCTTTTTTGAACAGCTTTGCACAGTATCAAGAAAATGAAGGAAAGTTGTTTCATGCTTGTATCTTGAAATTTTTCCATTAAGGTACTTTAGGGATGTGGAAATAGATTTTTTTACATTCTATACAAGCAAACAGAATACAAATAAAATCTACATATTTTGTGTTTCAAAATGTTTTATTTCTTAAAGGAAATGCTTCTTTAAATAACTACAGGTCACCAGAGGAGTAAAAAAAAAAAAGTAATTTCATGTTCAGAAAATGGCAAACTTTAGCTGGAAGTCTTTACTGGTTCACCCACAAAATTAGGACAGCAACTAGAAATTAAAAAGCAACTTGGAACAAAATTATAAAAGAGGAAACAGATACTAATTGGTATAAAATTGAAGTAAGAAGTGTGGAAAATTCATAGGGAAAGGAGAAGCAGAAAAGGAAAAATCTGTCGTTGGCAAGGCAAAGGACAATAAAAAGGTTTTAATGTATTAATAGCAAAAGTCCTAATCATATAAACCACTAGGTGGAGATAGTAAGATTGCTATGAGTGATTTGAAAGCACCATAAGTGATTAAAAAAAAAAAAAAAAATCTTTATTTTGAAAAATGCTTGACGCATTCTCCATGTTATGAGTGTGCTGAAACACTTTCCAAAAGGCCTGGAAGAAAGAAAGGAAGATGTAAAGCAGCAACTTCTTGGACTAAAGGCTATTTAAAGCCAATAGTTCTGGATAACTTTTGCACAAGAGTCCTAAATGATCTGTTGAGGAAATCTCCAGCTCATTGATGCTACTTGTTGAAGGAAAAAAAAAAACACCCCCACAGCTCACAACGAACCAAATAACAAAACACCCATAAACCCAGCCCTCTCCCCCCACAAAAAAGCCAAACAAACAAAAACCAAGCAAACACTCTCACCCTAAAGCATAACTAATACCTATGCAATAACTGCTTTGTCATTTCAAACAAAATGAAATGTTCTCTAATTAATAATGCAATAGATTGTAGTTATTTTACTTTAATCAAACACAGTTAAAACAGACAGTATAAATAGATGATTTTACTATAAAATATCTGGTTTTATTTCTTGACTTATCATTTGACTGATAAAAATTATTATAGAAGTGATAGAAGTGTATAGTTTTGGCCATTTAATGGTACAATCAGAAATGCAAAACGCGGCCATTCATAAGTGAACAGATGCATCCTGTAAATCAGAGTGCAAAAATAAAAGAATTCTGACTGTGAAATTTGTACAAAATCTCTCAGTACCGCATCTGGATTTATAAATTTTAATTTATAATTTTATAAATTGTGAGAATACAATGCCTGGATTTGGTGATGAATCTTACAAGGTATGTTGCAAAATTATAAAGCGTGTCAGAAAGATGAAAAAAAAAAGTGAAACACTGACTAATTTGTTCACCTCAGAAAAGGTAGTGATGGATTGTCTATATGTGATATGCTGTAAAGTGACATGTTAGATAAATTGTACTGAAAACAGTACAGAAATAAAATTACAAAGGAAAGAGGGAGAAAGGAATGACTATGCATGCTGGATATGCTGTTGCCATGAGTTCCAGTTTTCATTCTTTGACTGAAAAAAAGAGATTGTCTGTGTGTGTGTGTATGTGTTTGAAAACATATTTGACACAGACTTAGACAAGCTTCTCAGTCTTGTCGTTTGCTTTTAAACCATACTTCTCTTTAAAATTATTATCAACATACATAGTCAAAGAAGCTTCTGCACCAGTTGTATATTTATTCATATTCATTACCTTAAATCTTGTCCCATGCTTAGGAGCAAAGGATGACAGGAGTGGGCATTTAGTAAACAATTAGCAGCAATAGTGCCTAAAATTTGCGTTTGGCTTTATGCTGGCAACATTCAGTTTGTTTGTTTAGTAACTATCCATATCTGTGGGAAGGAAATTCGGAAAAATATGACCTTTCGATTGCCACATGTTGTCTGTGTTCAAAATACAATGTACCAGAAGTACTACCTTTGAGCTTAGAAAAATGCGTATTGTTCCATTTATATTACTTAAGCTATGTAGAAAATCCCAGTTGCTTAAAAAGAACAGTGCTGTAAGTGCTGTTTTTGAACTGATAAAGTCTGCATGGTAAAGATTTGTAAAGGCTCTCAGGATCAAAAGTGAGTCTGTTTACCTCTTGAAACCACTTTTATAGGAGGTTCTGGTTAGCCATTTCCAATAGAGAATGGAGCAGTTGATCAGATAGCAGCTAAACTAATGGAAAGCATCATGGAAGTGACAGGAAGATTAATTAAGTTCCTCCAGTTGTATTCATGTGTGGTGGTACAGAGTTCCTTCGGGTACTGCTGCAGTTAAATGGTATTCATGGTGACAAATACTGCACATTTCCAGAACTGACACTTCTGAGTCAAGGGTAAAAAACAAATTTGGTAGTTTTTGCCAGCGGAGAATGTGTAAAACCAAAGATGAACCTCTGTGGCTGCTTAAAATATACAAATGCAACTTGCTTCCTTCCCTTTTTATCCTTTAGGGTAACCTCAGGAGATTAGTAATGAATCACAAAATCTGCATTACTGTGTAGTATGTCTTAAACTACTCCAGATGGCTTCAAAATAAAAACAAACCAAACTTCCAGCTGATGTACTTAATATATTTGATTTGAGGCACAAAAATATGTGCACTTGGAAATTACTTCAATTACTTTTGGAGACTTAAAAAACTGTGGCTTGTTGTTCTTTCTTTCTGCACTGTGGTAACCATAGTACTAATAGGAATGAAATTTCAATACATAAATTTCCAAATTACATGGAAGTTCTAGTCCTACTTCACCTTTAAGAATCCTTTAGTTTTCAGGTACATTTGGTTAACTAGTAGGTCAGGTGTGATTTGGAATGTTTTTCCCATTTTATTTTCAGAAACCAATGTTTCCACAATAAATTTTCATTCTTGAGAGCTGTCTCTGTACAATAAACAAAATTTATTTTAGGAAAATCTGGAAACTTCTCAAATATATGACACTTTTTGACCTACTAGGCATGACATATAGATTTAAGATGTTGTGTCACTAGTGTATTTTTTCGCCTACTATTACACTTCTGCCAGCAAAGAGTTCCTCGATGTGCTTCTGCACTTGCAAGAAAGGGTTTGTGGTCAGCCTCACTTATTGAAATTCATCAAAGGCAATTGGTAAGAGTCTGGGTATAAATCTAATATTAGTTGCCTCCTGGGAGAGTTCAAGACTGGAAGAGAGATTTCCAGGAATCCTAGGGAATTAACTGGGTGCATTAATATTAAATATTAATTGGTCTCTGCAACAGACATGCCTGTGAGTGGCCTTGATATGGAGGCATTGTGTAAATCCGTGGATAGATAAAAATCAGTAGAAAGCATGGATTAGTGGAGCTAGTTCATGAAGTGCCCCTCTGGCTCTAGACCAAATCAGGCATGAGGAGTAGCCTGTAGCTTTCCAAGCCCTGGAAAAACGCAGGGTGTGCGCTGTACTTCCAGGCCATGTGTACTATCTGCTTTTTGTTTATTCCAAGGAGGTAATGTCTTGTGGGGTGTTATGCATTTTGAAAATCTGCCCTTTGTAGCAAAGCCTTTACCAAGGTAAGGAAGGGCAGAAAAACTCAAGGAGGAGATGCTATTATGTTGGAAAAGAGGATTTCAGGGAGTAGAAGTTGCTTCTATTATTAAGAATAAGGGTGAGGGGTAGCTGGTTTAGGAGAAGGTTATTCTTTTTCTTGTTATATTTATGCAATTGCTGAATCAAAAGGGTTTGGGGGATTTGTTTTTATAAGTGAACCATGCATGAAAATATGATAATTTTGCAGTTAACCTGCATCTGTAGCAAAGTTAAATGCTGGTTAGCCTGTGTCGGCTTGTTGGTGGTTGGGAGTTTGCACCATGGGCTGACATCATGGACTAATTTACTCATTCATTCTGCATGCCTCTGCATGCCCAGGCTGGGTCTACTCAAATCTCCAGACGCACATAAGTGTTTGCTGCTCCTGACTGTGCTTCCCTACAGCTGTTTTCGGCAGAATCCTCAATGCTTGCATTAAAACACCAGCCATTTGGGATTGCAATTACTAAACTAAACCTTGCTTTCACTGACAGTGACAATATCCCACTCAGGGAATAAAATTTATTCTTTGTTCCATGTTTGAAACTCTGCTTCTTTTTGCTGCTTAAGAATGTTGTATGTGTGTAAGTGAAAGGGGAGTTTGTCATGCACTATGTGAATTTGGACTGTGAAAGCTTTCCAGGAGAGGCCACCAGTGATTTTCCCTCCTACTTTAATTTCTTTGCATTTCAACTACAGAAATGCAAAGTTCTTGTTTTAGCTTCTTTGGTTACTTTAATTGTATACTTACTGTCAGAACACAGATAAGGTGCATTAAGGGGGGAGGGTATCCTGCTTGTTTTGCATCCTACAGGGCAAAGCAAAATTGGAGATGACATTCAGAACCAAATAGTGGAGAACATGTCAATCTATGTGGCACTTTGTTGTTCACATTTCCTGAGGATCTGACCTGCCATCTGAATTGCTACAGCTATTGTAACACAACAGCCATTTCAAGAAGGGGTGTTTAAAGGCATCATGGCTGTTGCCTGACGATTAGTAGTACATCTACACAGACATGAGTATTCTGTACCCAAGCTCTCAGATGACCAGCTGATGGCACAAATCAGCAAGGCATCTTAGCTTGGTGAAACATCAAGACTAGAGCTAGCCTGCATCTCACAGGGTTTGACTCCTGGCAGAATGACCCCGAGCTTTTTTTCCGTGATAAGGTAAACGCAGCTTAACAGGCAAATGCTCTGCCTGGGTGCAGACTGTCTTAAAGGACGTCACGCAGTGCCTCTGCAAAAGCACTTCAGAGCTGGAAAAGGAGCTGAAGGATTTCACAGTGAATTGATTCTCTGAGCTTTTACCCTCAGTGAAGGGAGAGGAGGGAATGCTTGTGCTGCAGAAGGCTCCTAATAGTAGCTTATATCTACTGCTCAGAGAACATTAGAGTGGCTCAGCTGAGATACTTTAAACCAGTCTTTGAGGATGGTATTTTCCTCTATAGCGAGGTGTCCTTCCCTGTATGGTAGAAGAGAATGCGCATTGTAATGATGAAATAAAGGAAAGAAATGTGCTGTGAATACCCTCTTACTTGTTTTCTTCACCTTCTAGTTAGAATACAGGCCATGATCTCTAGACAGCTTCTTTTTTCTGTTTTTGATTTAGGATTTGTTCAACTTACATTGCTCTTGGCCACTTTGAACCACGCAAGAAATCTTCATCTTCCTCCCGCATGCACTGTGGCCTCAAAGTGCGCTCCTGAACTGTAAGCTTTTTAGTTGTGAAGCAAAGCTTATTTTGGAGTTTATCGGTGTACCATGTATCTCTTGTTTCAGGCTTGCCTATTCCTAGGGGCAGCTGGAATAAGAACGGGCACTGAGAAAGGCTAGGTATCAGAAATGGATAGCTGTGGGACTGCCAGCGAGGGACAGGACTGAAATTCATGCCCCAGTTCTCCCCAGCAGTGTTTAATCTTGGTAACATTCATACAGGTAGCACGAAACCTCGTGAGAGCGATGCTGCGGAGGACTCTTGCTGAGAGATGCATAGCGGCAGTGCGCACCGGGGCTCCGAACTCTGCGGCTGCAATTGGAGCATTCCTTGGCTGCTGTGCTGGTGCGATAATTTTATCCGAAGTGATTGGACCTCATGAAATAGTAGTTATTGTGTGGTGGTTTCACAAATAAGATGTGGAGCTTTAAATGAATTATACCTGTCATCCTCTTTCCTGTAGAATTAAAGCATTCATTCCATTAGATCCTGTTATAATGAAATAAATGCTTCAGCATACTGTCCATTATTTTTTACCCTTATTTAGGGTAAGTGTATTATCAATGATATATGCCAGACTGACAGCAGGAAACCAATGTCCTCTATTGATTCATAGAAGAGACATATGTGCCTAAATACAGACCACATTGTCTTCACCACACTGCCACACCGGTGTGTGTCAGATCCATCCCGAGGCACTGCATGTAGATGGTGGCGAGTATTTCAGTATTTCTTTGGTCTTTCTTCCTCTGAAGCTGCTGCTAGTTCATATGGCAGCAGGGAATGTGTGGGGACCTATTTACAGCAAACTTAGGACCACTCCATTTGCCACAGAACAATAAAATAGCCAGCAGCTGCTAACAACTTATCAACCTGAGCCAGAAAGCAACCAGGGACCCAGAGGGTGAAAGGTTGTAAACTCCATTACATATCGTCGTTGCTGTATATCTCCTGTCCTCACACTTTTTATTCGCATGAAGATATTGTGGTTTAAAAAATCAGTTCAGCTATACTGAAAATTAACTACCTATTTGTTAGTTGCTTTTTAAAAATAGAAACAGATTGAGCTTTCTTCAACATTCGGATTGAAATTGTTTATTGAAATGGAACTATTGATTTAAAAAAAAAAACAAAACAAAAACAAAACCAAAAAACCAACAAAACAGTCCTGGGGGGACATGATCTTGCATAGTGCCAAGCATCATTGTCTTCTACTGAAGTTGGGGTATCGGGGCACTTGGGGCTTCTCCTGAAGCCTGCCCTTCAAAGAAAAATACACTCACAATATACGCTTTGTCTTTCCTCTCTATTATGTAATTGAGCACGTTATGTCACTACACGCATTTACTGCCAAAAAAAAAAAACCACCGTACAATTTTAGAAGGGCTTTTTTTTTTTTTTTTCTCCAAACCAGAGTTAGGTTAACCAGCACATTAGACCACATCATTGCGAGCCTGTTACAGAAAAGATCTGTTTGTAGTACTCTTAGTCCTGATGTCACAGGCACAGCAAGGACATCAGAAGGAGGAGTCAGATTACAGTAAGAATGGGCAGTGCAGCATGCAGCCGGAGTAAACGCTAAATCAGACAGGGATTGTATCAGGGATAAGACTGCCTGCAAAGCGCTCATCCTGAGGCGGCACACTGCTCTCTCACGCTTCTCGTGCTGGGAAATTTCCACATAATGTAGGATGAAAAAGCTCTGTTTTACATGTCAGCCCTGTGCAGGAGCTAATGCTGAATACACAGCGGTGGGATCCTGACTGCATGATTAATGAGAAACATAATGTATTTTGGTAAGTGTTAACCGTGATGTAATTCTGCTTCTGCTCACATTATCAATAGGAGTGATTATTACAGATTTCGGATTCAAGAACATTTCGTGCTGGCACGCACCTAAAACTGACAACTGGGGAATCCTGTCGGCTGTGCAGTTTGAAAGGATTCCATTGTCTGGGAAATTTTCTGTTTGAGTGGGCTACTGCGTAGTTTTAGCGGTTTGAAAAACAAGCTAGATAAGATGAACTCATCCTAGGTTTGTTTTAAATGAACTTTTGTTTCATCTGCCAAGAGGGGATGAGAAATGCTTGTGAGGCATGGGAAGTTTTAGACGAACTTAATGTAATGGACGAGCTGCTGCTGCACTGTCTGTGCTGGGGAGCCACAGTGAACCTCAGTATTTCATTCAGCTTTTAGTTTGAAGAATTTAAAGGCACAAAGGTGAAAAAATGTTTTATTTGCAGCGGTGCGGTTGCTGAGTAGTCTGCATTGTGCAGATCACCGGTGTGGGGTTGGCTCCTAGCATGCCACAAAATACATATAATTTTAAGCCTTTAGGGGTCTTGGAGCTGTTAAATATTTGTGCAGAGTTTTTGTTGCTTGATGGAAATCTTCCTTGTGCTGGCTGGCTGCATACCCTAAAAACATGCTGGAGCGTAGAGCTATGTCTAAGCAATGTAGTGCTGCAGTACTGGGCTGGGATGTATGATTGCAATACAATGCTGTAAGTTAGTGCTGTAAAGGAGCATAAAAAAATAAAATAGAGAATTTGGTGATGTGATGGAAAAAATGCTATTCTTGACTGCTTGAAATTTCTTCTAGCATCAGTGTTAATTTATAGCTGCATAATACTTAGGATGAACACAGAGCAGGGAGTTGTAGGATTTCTGGGACATTCAGCAGCTTTCTCAGTTTCATTAAATATTGAACCAGGAGTTCACTTCAAGCTTTAAGAGAAGAACTTTTGTAATATTCTCATCCCTGTCACAAAAGTACTATGCTTTTTGCCATGCTAAGCATTATTTTCTCATTTTCATAAAATTAGAGTTATTGGTGGGGGGGTGATTTGTCTTTAGCAGTGAAACACATCAATTATGAAAGCAGATTGATTTTGATGTAAACGGCCCTAAAAAAAATAAAAAAAAAAAATTGACTGAGTTGTCTGAACTGTTCAGTGTCCATTTAAAAGACAAATTTACAATGTTTTAGCTTTACTACATTTTCCAAAGACTGAGGAAGAATAGGCAAGTAGACAAGCATTATAGTTTTAGGTTTGAGTAATTTAGATTGAGTCTCTTCACCATTAAAAGTGTCAGGTTAACTTGCTGTTCATTTCTTTCGGATTATTTTTCTACCTTTAACAGCATTGCAAGTGCAAGATGGTGTTTTTTGTTTGTGTTTTTTTTTCTTTTTAACAATCAGTTTTGCCTGTGTGACTAGGACAGCTTTCTGAAGTTACACAGTTAGAATATGAGGTATATGTTAGTTGCACTGTACTTAATTTTATCTTTTTTTCCTGTCTGTAATTTTCAGAAACATGTAATGGTGATCAAACCTGTTCTGGTGTCACTTTGAAAAAAAATCGCTGTTTCACGTGCTTGTTTATTTTCTGGTGCAACACAAGTTTTTAAATGGAACAAACCAGACTGGGCTTTCTGCTTTGCAGGAAATTTCACTTCTGAGAGCAGAGCTGAAAGTTTGTGCTAGGCAGGTTCTCTGTCTGCTGTGTTCAGTCTGAAGTTTCCTGTAATATTAAGTTTTAAATGAATGTTCTTATTTCTGCTTTTTTCATAACAAAGGATAAGTTGATGGGGGATAATGTTTACCTGTGGTTATTCTGTGTATTTTCTTGCTCTGTCTGTGAGAAGCCAGAACATCTGTAATCTCACCTGTCCCTGTTACTGCACAAAGCAGAATTGTACAGAGCCAGATGAAAGCTTGACTGCGTACATCACACACCTACTTTGGCTTCAAATTGCTACAGTCATCACATAGACAATGATGGAATTGTATTTTTCTGAGGGGAAAAAAATATATTTTCCTTTTAATATTAATAAAGAATTCTGTGGACTTTTTTTTTTTTTTTTTTTAAAATCCATGCATGCTACAATTGGGCCACATAAGTATAGGAAGGGAAGAAAAAGGAAGTATTTCTGTATGTTTGTATGCACTTTGCTTGCTTTCCTGGGCCTTCTTGTCTAATTGCTGCTGATGTAAGGTGGCATAGTGGAAATGCGTGTCTACAGCATTAAGGTTGAAATAAATACTGAAAATAATTACCGTAGAAAGTAAGACCTAACCATCTGAACGTATCATTCTTATGGAGCAATTGTTAATGCATGAAGTGAGTTTCTTAAGCATCAGAGAGAAAAGTTGCTAAATTCAGGAACTGGTCATCATGTTTTTCTTTCTCTTGAAAGATTTAGCCTCTGAGGAGATATTCTACCTTTCTATTATGTTCTACTATGTATATTTTACTATTTCAGTTAAGATTTCAAATAATTAAACTTTTTGTAACCCTTGTAATTGCATGAGCCTTTCTCTTACCTTACAAGAGAATTTTGATGGAGTTGTTTCAAGAACTGCTAATTTTCACTCACCATGCTGTGCTTTTTAGTTTGTTGTTTGGTCACCGTGGATACATTTGTTACTTATTGTATTGATTTTGCATTCATTGTTTTGAGTTGAATAGAAATATGGAATTGTAATAATAATAGTAATAAAAATCCTACCAAATGATGTAGTATGTTTATAGAGTAAGCCAAAAGCCAATGAAAATAATAGATTCCTGTTAAGTGTTATCATAGGGAGACATTTTGTACTTAAGGACATATATACCTACCCCAAAGCAACTTTCGTCTGTACTTATCGCTGAGTTAATAATTTAGCGTAAGATAAAAGTCAGCTGTGACCATTCTCGGCAGTTCCGAGGGGAGAAATGGTGGGTGGCTGTCAGTGCCACAGCGTCGATGTTACATATCAATAAGGGGTGCAACAAACCTCCCCTAGTCCTGCTCAGTATGAGGGCTCTGCTCTGGCTAATGAGGTGCTGGACGCTGCACCTCCAGCTTAAAGGGTCCCACTGGCCGCTGTTGCCCTGACTCGGCCACCTTGCCGTGACTGCACCTCCCTTGGCCCGGCAGCACCGGCTTATCCCGTGAGCGCAGTGGTCCCTGTGGCCGCCCCTCGGGCTGGGTGGCCACTCTGTTCAGGTCAGATGGAAAGTGCTCTTCACGAGGGGCAGGAGGAGAGCGTTTGTCGTGTGTCATGGACTGTACACCACAGTTGTCGAAGTGGAGGGAACACTGCAGTGATATTGCAGTTATGGGATGGTGAGCGCGGGTCCTGGGGGCTCGGTAAACCCTGGCTGGAATTGAGAGCAAAGAGAATCCTCCACCCCCATCACCCAAAAATCACTGCCCCACACGACCCCATACTTTGCAGTTTGCTGAAGAAGCACAACCCAAAAAAATAACTAAAATTAAAATTTACAAAGGAAGGAAGGGGGAAAAATGAAAACCTTGTACTTTTCCTTTTTTCTTTTTTTTTTTTTCTTCCCTCAGCCTCCTCTGAAAACAGTACTGTTTTAAGCAACTTCTGTTCTAAGTGTTTCTGTTCACATTATACTAGAAGTTAATTTATAGGGATGGAAATAATTACTATGGGTTAAAATATCATGTTAAGGGGAACAAACAAACAAGTTTTGCCTGAAAATGCCATCACATTTCTGTTTGTATGGTGACTGTTTTAATTTTCAATGGGTTTTTTTCTGTCAATATTGTAGAGTGTAGTAATTCATGTGCATACATGCTACTATTCTGAATATGACTTTTTATTTCTGGAACACTTTCTTGTAGAAGAGATTCATGCTGGATGAGTCATGGAATAAAAAATACCCCCCACGCCCCAAATCTCACCACATCTTTAAAGAAAACACACATTGAACAAACCAACCAACCAACTGCTGAAACAGGGGGGCTTTTTGTTTCAATGAAAATATTTAGTTGTTACTGGTTTGTTTTTAGGAGGTTGTATTTCCTTCTAACTTAGACACTGCAGAGGCCTTTAGTACCATTTCTGTTTGTCTTCATTTAAGGCAGGATGAATCGGTGTTGATAAGGTTGTGCTTTTAAAATGTTTTGAAAAGCACAGATACTGGATTACTAACTGTGTTTTATCACCAGCCATCTGCAATAAGAAATGTAGTTAATATATAATGGATGCTGTGTGTGACAGAAGAATTTAGCTGAGCAAGCCAATGTATAGGATCTTGAAAACTGCAGGAGTCTGATGTTTATATTTGGAACATTACGGCCTCCAGGGCAGTGAAGTTCATATCTCGAAGCACCGAATAATCATTATGTATACATAATAACAATTACCAAAAAAAATCCTATTTAAACTTACAGAAACTACTCTGTGCTAGACAGCACCCTTTTAGTTTCTGTTACAGAAACGGTTCATTTAAAATGCCTCTAAATGTATCCAGTATTTTGCCATAAATGAAAGGTGCTTTTGCCATTTCACAGACCAAAAAGTGTCATTCCAAGTGTTACCTTTCTTGTGGGTGGCAGAATTGCTCCGAAACCAACATTGGAATCAATGGCTTCCTGCTTCATTAGAGAAGATTAGATCACAGTTGCTTCATCTGAAGGTCCTTTAACAGAAAATGCGTGTCCGCTCACGTGCTTACGTGAAATGTGTGTCTGTGCATATTTTAACTGGGATGACTGTAGAATCTAATCCTGCGTGCCTTCCTAACAAATATCTTTCTTCTGTTAAGAAATTAAATATGAGAAGAAACCAGATTTTGAAAATTTTCATTTAGGTGCCATGCTTCTGTCCATTTTCATTTTTCTTTCCTAAAGAGCAACTCATATAAATTATATTTATAAAATGTTTTAAAATAATGAGAGCCTTTGACTGTAGAAATATAACAAAGTCATATGGCTTCTACCTCTCTATGCCTGTATGCAAATATCCTTCCATGTTATTTTGACTTTGTTTCATAAGCTAGTGGCACTTGTAGAAATTCTTGCAATTACAAAAATGTTAATCGGGTTACAGGAATCCTTTTAAAGATTTTGCCTTTCTTTGCACTAAAGGAGATGGTGGTACTTGGAAAAGAAGAAATATATTTGGACTGGAAAAAGGAAATATTTCAATTTGCTATTAGATCATGAAAAGTTCTTGAAATACAATAGAGGTCATAAGGGCTTCAGTTTTTAAAAAATAAATATTACATGTAATATACTGCAAAGATTAGTTTTGCAGCTGAAATTGCATAGATGATTGGTAACATTCAGAGAAAATGCAGCTAAAGAGGTTGGCTAGAAATACCAAAGCCTGAAGTGCCACAGATTGCACTTGAATTGAATTGCTGGGGATGAAAATGCTCTATTGTAGGGCTAAGTCATTATATGGGAAAGCCACATTCTGTAGGTCAGCCTGTATGCTCAGTTATTTTAGCAACACGTTTTTGCGAAATCCACTTAGGGGTGAAAAATCTAATACATGAAGCTGCATTATTGGCATACTCATATGTTTAGTTCTCCTTGCCCGTTTTGTTGACCACTTCTTTCAGCTCATGAGTCTGATGCTCATGAACATGTTCTTCTTATACAATTTTTTTTCTTTGTACCTAAGCACAATTAAAAGCTACTGCAATCTTAAGCATGGTATGACTGCTTAAAGTCGTTGGCAAGGGTCTGAGTCAAATGTGAAATACGAAAATGCAACTATAATTTCAAATTAGAATTGTAAAGGTGGCTCGTATGAAAGTTCAATGACCATACACCCTTGCCTCTTGTTAACATCTATGATAATACAGTTCTGTTCTCTTTTGATGTTTAAAATGATATCCATTTAAATTTCTTTAGGTTTGAAAAAATGGTAAGATATCTTGAGTCCTTATCTAGTGTTTAAACAAAAATACTTGTTCTCTCTCCTTATTTTTTTCTCTTTTTTTATTTATTT
>VXAY01005269.1:1128905-1141407 GCA_013399855.1 Oxyruncus cristatus | reverse complement strand
AGGTTTACATTAACAAGAAATTCATCTATGCATATGGGATGGTGGCTTGCAAGCTTTTGTGGTTATGTACAAGTCATGTAGAGTATCTCTTAATTCACAGTAGTCCTATTTAAGTTCTGTTTAGTTTCCAGAGGGCAACCTCTCCAGTGACTTATTAAACTGAGAGGCCTTTTTTGTCTCATTAAGGCACATTTTTGGCAATATCATTAAAAAGATCAGGACAATTCAATGAATAGTTTAGCAGTTTATGGTGATTCTCCTTCAGTTAACAGACTCTACATTTAGTTAAGCAGAAGAACAGCAGTCAGGAAAATCTGAGGTTCCTTCTCTACCTCCTCTGCCCCACCCCATCCTCCCCCGCTAGCAGAGGAGGCTTAACATTTTTCTTAGAGCATCATCTCATACAGCTCTGTTAAATTTTATGACCACAAATCATACCAAGCTATCATTTCTGTGGGTTTGTAGCTCAGCCAGAAAAAACTGCACATGAGAGAAGCTCATTTCTAGTCTGCAAAATTTTAACATTTGCAGTTGTGTGTCTGGAGCTACTGAACGGACATGTATTAAAATTGTATATCGATAATGGTTTCTAGTGACAAGGAAACTGTAATTTGTAATTAGAATGTCAGTTTGACTTTTGAATATGTCATTTTGGAAAGGCCAAGAAACATTGTACTGTAATAATAAATAGCAAATTCAAAATTTATAGTGAATTTTGTGGGAAAGAGATAAAATCTTATACTAAATCATGTCTGATAAGAGGCCATTGCCCATGCTGTTAGAGCAAGAGCAATAACTTAAAAAATATTCTCATAGATTTCCATGAAAAAAAAAGAGTAAAGAGTTTCTACTCCCCTTGGGTGTGGATGCACATCTACTGCTTTACATGTTTTTTTTTTTCAGTGTGTGGCAGCCCTCCAAGAAGGAGCTTATGCCACCTTTTCCTAGCTTTCAAAGAGCGGGAAGAATCCTGAAATCATGGGAGGTGGCCAACCTAGCACAAGCGGCTTTCTAGTCATAATTTTTTTGCTTGTTTGCTTGTTTTTGTTTTATTGGGTTTTGTTTGGTTTTTGTTGGGTTTTTGTTGTCTGTTTGTTTGTTTTTAATTGGGCTAAAACCAGCGTGCTTGCATCTGCAGAGGAAGTTGTAAGGAAACACTAAAAGGTCTTACTGATTCAAGAAAGGGATATTCTGATGGGAGCCAAATTCTCAGCTTATACTTGCAAGAGCACATGGTCTATTCGCTTCAAGTTATCAGACACTGAATTATATTTTCTGCCTCATTTTGCTGTACTTGGGTTTCCACCAGCCTTGCTAGTCTGAGTTTACCAATTTAGTAACATGACCAGGCTTGGTCTTGGCAAAGCTCTACAAAAATGCGTCAAACAATGGGGCTACCTAAATGTGAACTCTTCATTGCTTTCTTTCATGTTCCTGCTGCAATGTTCTTCTACATGCAACTTTAAGAACTTTGTAAGAGTTTTGTTGATACAGTTGAGGATTAACCTTGGACACAGAGACTCATTTTACTTTTAGTACTTTTGGAACTGCAAATACTCATGTAGCTGAACACCTCAGTCATTTGATGCTTTCTGTGAACTTAAATGGTCAGTTAAGTGAGAAATAGAAGGTAATTTTTTTTCACATGTGGTAGCAACAGAATCTACATAGCAACACGAAACAGCTGTCTGTGTACTTCTCAATGTATCTTAAGTATAACTGAGCTGTCTAAAGAGTGTAATAAAGAAATGCCATCACTCCCCATTTAAATTTTATCTATATTTAGACAAGGTTACCACATATTCTCCCCAAGTGAAACAGAATAGCCAGAAATACAGGTTTGCAGAGTCTTTTCTCAGATGATAAATCAAATCCTTCTACAATGCATAAGCAAAGGCAACAGATCTGTGAAGCTACAGTTTCCTTGTGTCTGACTTGGAGGAGCAGAAACTGTAGGGTCCCAGGCTAATGCAGATACATAAACATAAGGACTGTGCTGGCATCAGGGGATTGGGGCTGAAGAAGGATGTGCATATCTTAAATTTTGTCATGGTTTGGCCCACATTGCTGATATTTTTTCAGCATTTCAGATTAACACACCCAAAGCACTCTGCTTTGAATCAGGTGATTTATGCTTAGTTGCAACTCTAGATCTGTAAAATTGGCTTGAGGTTAAGCTTTGGAATGCAACCCTTATACAGGCAAGCTGTGTTTGGTTTCAGGTTTTTTAGAAGCTTGCATGCAAAATTGCCTCATTACTTGAATTGATACATCTAATTAAACAGATTCAGTTCACTGCAATAGTTGTATTTTAGTATTACAGCTCAAATTAATACCCAGTGTAACTTACCTTAAGCTATTGGAATTATATGGGGAGATAGGCCTATTTTTCTCAACACACTTTCTTTTTTCAGTAAGATTATGAGAGTTTTTTAATGCAATTTCTAGATGAAAGAAGTATGTTCTTGTTGCTGGAATCATCCTAATGCTTTTTAATTATGTGATATCAGAGAGAAAAGTTGGGAGTCTTTGTCCATCTTTGACAATATGCTTAGAGTATCTTTATTTTCATCTGATGTTTGTAGTTTCATCATGCATTTCTCATGTGATGTATCTTGATATTTTGTGGGTTTGTTTTGTTTTTAAAGAAAGCAGTGCCAGATCCTGGATTACTGTCATCACGCAAACAAATTCCCCTGTATATGGTGATGCGGGTCAAGTATTTGGGGTTTTGATTTACCCTTCAAATTGAGCACCCTTGGTAAATTTTTTATTCCTTTTTAATAGAATAGCAATTCTCTCTGTTTAGAAACCATTGTTATGGAACAGTTAGAATGTTTAATCTGATGAAATCATGTGAGTAAGAGATGGGCCCCAATTCTGCATGCATAAGTTAAAAAATAATTAACTTTTCCTGATATTGTTTCACTGATGTGAGGAATTGGAATAGGCAAATATGTGCAAAAATATTTGTAGTACTGAGGTTTGTCTGTGGTTTAGCAAATCCTTGCATTTCTATAGCAATCTGACAATTGGTTGGCTCGCTTCACTGGTTTAATATAGTTTTGTTTGCTTGGAAATGTATTGTAAGATTACCTTTTATGGAAAGCAAAGATGATTACAGTATGTGAGGTTTCCTTCACTCCTTAGCAGTAGAGTGGGAGGATGGGAGGAGGGATTCAACTTGTCAACACACAGTTCCATAGAAGGCTCTTTACACTTGCATTGTCCTCCTAGCTTGTCAGATTTTGTAAGGTTCTTCTGATCAGATTAATATACCATAATTAATTAAAATTCAAAGTGTTAGGTTTTGTAGAGGGAGTGATTTACTTATCTTGAGTAATAAAAGCATATTGAGAAATTACTTGAAGCACTTGGTACACATTTCAATTGGATAAATGTCTGTTGCCTAAATTGAGGAGATTACTTTTCTATTTTAGTGTGAAAAACTAATAAAAATATTATGAACATGTAAAATAACATGATGCAAAGAAGTCAAACGATGATTAGGTCTTCACTCTGAATAGTTAAAGCAAGGCAATACAATTACTTAACACGGGTCAGAACAAATATATATATGTAGCATATTCAATAACATCTGGAATTATAATAGGTAGACTTAACATTATGAAGCTTCATGATCCTGATCCTTCTGATCTACATGGATTATCAGAAAAGTCTGCACAGGAATTTTTCTCTTCTTGGTACTGTATTCTATTGTATCATGGTTACAAGGCCTGATAGAAATGCCTTTCAAAAACCACATTTCCTTTAGTATCTCTCAAAAAACTGTGTAATGCAACAGAATCAAAGTTAGTTCTTCCATTTTATTTTGCCTTTCTAGCAGAGAGAGCCTTAAAAAGAAAATAAAATGTGTCAATTGAGAATTTTTTTTTTCATGTGGTGTGAGTTTTAGTGTATTATGCCCAAGGCTTGATTTTTTTGAGCACTTTAGGAAGGAGGTAGAGGAAAAATAGTCTTTGAATAGAATGAACTGAAATCTTTGAGGTATGTTGTTTTTATACTAGGCTTGCTTCTAGATTTACATTTAGTTCAAGAAATGCTGAATTCTAGATCATTAATAACTGTGAAGGCAGAATCAGTGAATGTCTAACCTGAGTTTGTGATACACACAAAGTGAAATATTAATAGCTTTGTAGCTTATAAGTAAATATTTTGAGCAGGGTAAGATTGTATGAGCAAGAATGGAGCTACCTAAAGAGTTATATAAATATTTTATATGACTTTCCTGGGCTTTGTTCCTGGGACAGGGGCTGTAAAATTTTAAGATGCCTTGATAGAGGACCATAACATAGCTAGGCTGACTGAAGAGCAGGCCAGGAAAGGTACTATTACTTGAGCTTTTATCATATTTCTTTTACTTTGGAGATGGTTTCTGACTGTTTCTGACATATGTAAAAGTGCAAATGAATAGTATTTGTCCCTTCAACCATGCCCTGGTATCCCTAGCTAGCAGTGAAATCTGCGCATCAGTATGCAGACCATTCCTTGCCACCTTCTATGCTCCTGCAGGGGTGGTTTTCACTGCGAAGTTTTTGTTAGTTTGTTTTGTTTTGTTTTTTTCTTTTAGAAATTTGCCCGTATCAAATGGTAACCAAGATACATTTGTAACACCGAGTTACAAATGGTAACCAGGACACCAGACTGAACTTTCTATTTACAACTACAAGCTCTAGGGTTGACTCAGGAAATCTTGCAGCAAAATCTGTGTCAGAACATATAAAAAATTCTTTGCTTTTTCTATGAGCAAAAATCTTTGAGTAGATTGAATAATAATGTGGATTTATCATGAAATAATTTTATGTCACGTGATAATAAGACGCTCTTAAGGAACACCTGGATAGGATACTGAAAAGCTGAAAAATCATAACTAACTTCATACAGCTTAAAGAAATATGAGCGTTTTACTGGGTTAAGTTTGCATTTTTTAACCAATAGTTTATGCTGCTTTACAGAAAACTCTTATATGTACTTGTGTAAATGTAATGGGACTGTAATCAATAGAATTATCCACGAACAAGCACAATTTATATTAGCCAGGGGCAGGGATTCCCATTCATTTAATCTGTGGAGGACAAGCCTTTATCTATTTCCATAGATGCAGCCTGAAGGATCCAACATGTCATGGATTAGATAAATTGGGCTTGACGTGCCTGTGTTTCTGGAAAATAGGACAAAAATTTCTTTTGTCCTTTGTGTCTTGTCTGCAAAAGCAGTAGTGTTTTTCACCTATAGAGAGTGACAGGAGAAAATTTCACTTGCTTGAAAAACTTTTTTTGAAATTATAGGCATGTTCTACATAGGGATTTAAAAAATGGAACTGCCAGTATTTTCACAAGTATCAAGAGGACAGTCAACCTAGTAACTGCCATATATTCAAACTCTCAGAGCATTTGCCTAAATCAACTCCATTAGGTGTAAGCTTGCCAAAACTGAAGTTTCCGTAGCCCTTTTTTATAAATAGCCATTTTGTTAGAACTTCTCCTCAGTAAAAGAATGTATTCACTTCCCCAGAAAAACACTAGCCCTGAGGTCAAGGGATTTTTGTAGCTTCTGGAAACCCAAGCTAAATTCCTTCGTGAAGTGAATACACATTTACAAAAATCTAAACTGCTCCAAAATGGGATTATTGTGCAAGTGTCCCCAGTCAATCAACAGCCAACCTACTGGGACATTTCCCTGAGGCACTGAGGACTTACAAAGCAGGCTTCAGTACGGGCCTTTGATTAAAACACAAACTTTTAAAAGGATTTTCTTCCTCATGTATAGGTGAGAGTGAAACTTGCATATAGATCTGCAGAGAAGATAAATTGTGACAGAACTTTGCTACACGGAAAAACCCTTAAATTTCTACAGTGTTTTCTCTCCTTCCCTGCAAGCAATTGCATCTTGTAGCAAAGCACCAGCCAAAATTTCATAGAAAAATGGGTATGATTAGTTATTCCCTAACTTTGTGATTGCAGTGGCATGTGCAACCCCAAAGCCTGATTCAAGGGAGACAGGATTATTATTTCTTACTGGCATAAAACATGATTTCAAACCGGTCCTTTATAACAGAGAACAAAGAGACAGTTTAATAAAAGTGAATTCAATATAGTCTGTTTTGTCATGTTTTCTGTGTTGCAGAAGGGTCATGGCTGGGATCTGCTGGTGAGAATGACGGTAGCCTGTTTGTGCAGTGGAGCATTTAGATGTTCAGGGAGCCGGTTGAACTCTATTATTTCATGCCTTTGGAATTTGTACTTTTTTTTTTTTTCCTTTCTTTTTCTCCTTTTTATCCGCTTAAAATGTTAATCAAATATGATTTCTTTTCGAGTCTCACCAAGAAGCAGATATTGATGGCTCTGAACTCGGATGCTTGAGTGTGCCACCACAGACACTGGGAGGAGCTCATTGTGCTATACTAATTTGCAGGGGACCGCAGTCTTCCTTACTCTGATTTGTTGGGAGTTCAATTCAACTGCACAAAATTAGTATTGTGGGGCAATGCTCTTACAGAATACTATATAAAATATATTCATGTGATCTTTGTCATAGATAGAAAAAGCAATGTTTACTTCACTAGTACTAATGAAATGTTCCTATGTACCTTTATGAGTTATGTTACATAATGGTGTGGTTTGGTTTTTGTTTGGGTTTTTTCCTTGGGTATTTTGTGCTTTTTTGTTGTTACTGTTGTTGTTGTTGTTTGTTTTTTGTTTGGTTGGTTTTGTGCTTACACTTCTTGCATATAGAGACTGGTTTATGGAGTAGCTATTTTCTTGATTGCAACTGTGCATATAGAAGCACAATCCCACAGTGTTTTGATGGGAATAAAAACATTTATTCATTAGGTGTGAATTATTACCTAGAAACTTTTTTCCAACATGTCATATGACACATATTTATTGCTGCTTAAAAATTAAAAAAAAAAAGTGGAATTGCACAAGAGCAGCATGTGATTGCACTAAATAATGTTTGGCAAAGATGTATTTTGTAGACACAATAGAGTTACACAACTATTACTCTTTAAGTATAATGTGTCCTATTTAAATGTTATTAAAACTGAATTCGTGACTGGATATAGAATTTCTGTAGGACAACAGTTTAATTAATTCTGGCCAATGTTCAAATTTCTGCCACTGATTTCCAACATCCCATTCTTTTATTTCCATTCTTGTTTTACTTGCCTTCTTACTTTCCTGTCTTTCTTCTCCCCCTTTCCTTCTCCCAGATTTGATGCAAGTTCTTTGTCCTTAGCGTCATCTTCAGGGTTTTACGCTCTATCAGCACCTGCTCTCCTTTCATTGTTGATCCCTTGCTGAACTCAAAACTCTGTACTGCAGTCCAGAACCGCTAAACATTTGCATCCCTAGTTTTTGTCAGACAGATGAAGAATGACCAATTGGTTGATCAGCACTGCAAAAAGGTTCTAAGCAAGTCAGTGAGGATCTTCAAATTCCTGGTGAATTCATCACCTCTTCATGCTGGAAACCTGTTATCTTGATTGTGTGCATGGTTTTGTCTGCAGCAAGAGCTGTAATCAATCTTAAATTTTCGGCAATGGGGCAAGAAAACAACATCTGATTTCACATCTCCACTAAGACAGTGTGATGTAAGCTGATCTCCGCTGCTTAAGGCTGAAGGGACTGACTCTAATCTAATCATCAAAGACTTAGGTAATACTTAAGACAAGATTGGGAATTTTTTTTCTCTTGAGAGTACAATTAGTGCTCTTTTTTACTTATGTTTTTTTCAATTGTGTGCTGATGCAAATCCAGACTGTAGTCATTGCTATACACAGTGCATGTGTGCTTTGAGATGGCATAAAATTCTGTTCTAGTAAGGTTCAAACTTAAAAGTTAACTAAATGTTTTATCTCTCTCTTCCACTGTCTCTGTGAGGACAGCAGACTGCCAAGAACAGTCTATTTTTTTCCTTGCTTCTCAATAGAAAGCATGGGTTGCCTGCTAGGATAACTTCAGGTTTGCATAAACTTCTTTTTCCAGAAAGTCTTGGTCACAGAGCCTCAGGCTCCTGCTTTTTGTTCAGTCTCCTGAGGACTGAACTGGTTTTGTTTCATTAAAGTATAGTAGAAGTTTTATGAAAAGTAATGGGTTAGGGTTTGGAGACAATTGGGCCACATGATCAAGTAGATTTTTTTTTTTTTCTGGTTTTACCTCCTGAGAAAGAACGATATTCTTGTTTTCTGTTTTGGTTTAATTTTCTTTCAGAACTTCAGATATTTCATTCAGAGTGGGAATTAGGATTTTTCATTGGTGGGAAAAGTTCCTGAGCCAAATAACTTGATGTGTTTTTAATTCAGGAATGAATACAGGAAAAATTATGATATGATGTATAATTTATCTTAATAAGTATTGTTCAAGCCACTATGAACTGAGAAGTGCTTTATGTCCAGGGCATTTTGTGAATCAAAATTTTTGAGACTGTGACAGTTTCTGATGTATTGTGCAAGCATTTATGTCTTTACACACAGGAAAGAAAAATGAAAAATATGGTTTTAAAATAATATGCATTTTTGTCATATGTATGTACATAGGCTGACCTATTTATGCTTTTCTGTGTGGATAATTCAGGAGGGGATCATGGTCCGGGCTGTGCAATGCTGGCATAGATTGACAGATATTTTCATGTGCATTGTTGTGTGCTACCTGTAAGACTAACAGCCAAGTGTAGCTACAAAACCGTAGCCCCTCAGTGCACCTCTCTCCTTCCTTCCTTCCCTTGCACTCTCTCTGTGGAGCTAACTTTGACCAGGGCAGACTTTGCTCCTTTTGCTTGGGTTCTGCCATCCTTCTCCCAACTCGATCACTTTCCAAAGTTGTACTACCTGTTATTCAGTAAAGCAACAGAGGTTTGACAGCTACCAGAGAAGTGAAGTGATACTCTGGAAATGTGCAATAACTGTTGGCGTCAAGTCCCACTTACTCTTGCACTATACAATTATAAATGTATGAAAACACTTTCCGGTGAATTATTAATGCTAAATGGAATTATTAGCGCTAAAGAAGATGCATTGCTGCACAGCACTATCTTTATAGGGTTTACTAGTGGAGTGTGCCCATTTCATGATATTAGTGTCAGTTGTATGCTTGTCTCATTTGAAGACATGAGAAGTTAATTGTTATTTCTTTCCCAAGCATGCTTTCAAAAAATTGCACTTTTAAAACTGCTAATATGTTCATCATAAAACTGAAAAATTCTTTGCAAATCTGTTTGCAATACAGTGTTCTTCTGATTAATAACCCTTAGAAATCTGTGCTCATTATACCATAAACATGACCTTTATAAAAAACATCAGAAAAATCCAAGTATACAATATTCCAGGTCAAAGACTTTTTAAATGTCAAAAAGTGTAAAGCTTTAAAATTTATGTGGTTTTTATAATACTTGGCTGATGCTTGTATTTTTGCTTAATTTATTTATTTCTGGTGCAGTTTTTTTAAGTCTTTGTGGTTAGAATCTGCTGAGGGACTGTAACTTCAGGATAGAACAAGTACTTTGGGATAAGTCTTAATGCCCTTCAGCAGCTTCCTCCCAGTCATTCAGTGTTTAGATCCATTTGGTTTGTAGAAACATTTTTGCTGGACCTGATTTGGTAAGATCTAATATGTCTTCAGTAGGGGTTACAACCTGCCCAACCTCCCTGCCCAAGTAGGGTCATCCTAGAGCACATCACACAGGATTGTGTCCAGATGGTTCTTGAATATCTCCCGCGAGGGAGACTCCACAACGTCTCTGGACAATCTATTCCAGTGCTCTATCACCTGCACAGTGAAGAAGTTCTTATTCAGGTGGAACTTCCTGTGCATCAGTTTCTGCCCATTGCCTCTTGTCTTATTGCTTGGCACCACTGAGCAGAGCCTGGGTCTGTCTTCTTGGCACCCTCCCTTCAGACACTTGTATGCATTGATGAGGTCCCCTTTCAGCTGTCTCTTATTTTCTGGCCTGACGTTACTGCATGATGGTAGGAATGTTTCTATCCATTTCTAGCTCACTCTATGCAAGGCAGGATTTCCACTTCCTTGGATTCACTTTCTGACTAAAGGAAGTAGAAGTAGTATAAAACATGAGCAGTGTGGGAAGGAACTGCAGAATAGAGCTGGGAATACATAATTTGCCAAAAGAAAATAGTGTGGATGTGGACTCACTGGTCAACTCATCTTCCCTCTGGCATTTATGGCAGGTAAGGAAGAGCAGGTTTTGACATTGTCTTTGCTACTGTGAGATCACTCAACTCTAAGTGAAAGTAAGATAAGTTCACTATTAGCCTACGACCAGAGAAGGATGTTGCAGTGCTCAGAGCACTGAATTTGGGGACCTAGAGCTCAGGTCCTTGGTGTGCCATAGATTCCTTTGTAAGCTTTGAGCAGGAGAATTATGCTGTCTGTCCCAGGTTCCTAGCTGAAAAATGGGGATAATCGCTTACCATGTAGAAGCGTCCTGAGAACTGGAATTGCATGGATAAAAATAAGGCTGCTGAGTATTCAGTGTTTGATTTTGGTTTGTAAGGCAAATAGAAATGAAAAGCTCCTCCCTTCTCAGGAGGGAGAAGAGCTGAAGTTTGTGGGCATTCTACTTTGTGTTCTCCGAAGCCATGACTGTCAGTCTTGGGTTGGTACTTGATATGGGCAGCTGGTAATAAATATGGTGGCCAAATCAGACAATTTCTCATTGTTTCCTTCTACTAGAATCAGCCAGAACTTTACAGAAAGTTGAACAGTCATTTTGGATCATTTAATTTTCAGTGATCCAACAGCTTCCAATAGTGAAAAAAAAAAGACCCAAATTTGTCTGACCAACTGCAGTAGAAGCCCAAAGGATTCTGAAGAGCTCAGTTATGTAGGTCATGTTGCTGAAATAAAAAGCTTAGTTGCTGCCCTTGTGCAATTTAAAATCCATATAAGATATGGCCCATAGTGAGTTAGAGGAATTCCTTGCTTGACAGTATTAAGTACTGAAGTTCAGATCATTGTCTTTCAGTAGGTGTTATGTAAAAAAATTAAATATTTTGTTTGGTACAGTGTTTTCTTTGGTCCATAGCATATTCTAGATATGGGTTGAAAGAAGTGATATTGTTGACATTATTGTCCCTGTGGCCTGAGGTGGGTGAGGTCTGCACAGTGCTGGACAGTGCTGATCCTATTCCAACAGACTGGACTTCATTGTAAGCTGGGCCCACCTGTCTGTAATGCAGATGAATAATGGTAAAGAACAGGAGGGAATAAGGTAGGAAAAAGGGAACACAGACCTGAGCTTGTTTAGTAAAGTAAAGAAAATAATGACAGGAGATAATGGATATCAGACTATTCATGAAAATTTGTCTCTGCATTTTCCCAGTCAAGCATCATGATAGTAGTTTCACAGGATTCTATAAAATGAAAAGAGAAATATACTCCCCTGTACACCTACAATCAAAATTATTGTATTGGGATATATAATTTTTGTTTTCAAAACTCTAGTATCTGTGAAAGAAGACTTTAAAAAAAGTATGATGAATAGGGTTATAATAATAAAATAAGATGATGGTGATAATAATAATAATAATAATAGTAATAATTCTTTTTCCAAACCAGCTCAGTTTGGAGGAATCACAGAATAAATACTGTCTCTAGACAAAATAATACTTTGAATAGCAGCAAATGACCAGAGCTGGTTCAAACTTTCCAGGTGAATAGTGGATATGTTGAAAAATGCTGCCTATAAATAAACAGTGGGTACTTAGTGGTGCCAAAACGGAAGAGGTTTACTTTAAAAAAAAAAAAAAAAAAAAAGGAAGATATTTGAAAGTATTTTTGTAATGAGTCATTTTTAATTGTTTGGGTTTGGATGTTTGAAATTTGCCAATATTTAAATAATAAAAATGGTTAAGTATCCAAATAGGAACTATTGGATGAAAGAAAAGTTTAATCTGACACAATGGTGGTTTTTTTCCTCCCTAATTGTCTTTATTCTTTGGTTTGGTCAGTGAACTGAAAAAAAAATCAATTACTCATAGATCTTCACAGCTGAGACAGCGTTGCATTCATCCTCTTCAAAGTGACTAGCCACTGTTAGCATTACTATCAGCAAAACCTCTGAAAGGAAAACTTGTATGGCCACACAGCATACTTTATGCTCAAGCTGTCTCAGGAGAATCAGCAGCATCAAGACTAGTGTGGTTGGAGCCCCATTTTGAGGGCTCTTCTTTTCTAGTGGTTTCAAATATTTATTACAGCTGTTTTTTTCTTTCTTTTTTTTTCTGAAACTTAAAGGGATTATATGTAACAGTGTTACATGTGGTTACATGTTAAATGTGGATATCCCAATTTTTAAAATATTTTGAGATTACTATATAATGAAAGCACTCTCCAAAAAGTCTGTGAACAATGCAGAAGCCCAAAAACACCTTAAAATCTTCATTTCCCGTTCTAAAAAAAAAAAAAAAAAAAAAAAAAAAAAAAAAAAACCCAAAACCCACAAAAAAAAAAAACCCTCAAAA